>CAUYON010211877.1:0-27069 GCA_963573935.1 Arctocebus calabarensis
GGGTGTCCAGAAGCCTCACGCTGTCTCCCTGTGTCCCCAAAGGGAAGTTTCTGGGCAGATCCCGCCTGGCAGAGATGCCTGAAGTCCTCTCTCCCCAGTCTCACTGTGCCCAGCCGCAAGGAAGCTGTTACTCGTCCGCCGAGATAGCAATTCTTCTTTTTTTTTCTTTTTAAATACCTACTTTTTTCTTTAAGTAGGTATCTTCCAGATATCTAATGTATGGTGGTATTTAAAAACACGCACACACACACACACAGAGCTCCACATTGTTTTGCCTTCAGCTTCCTATTTCCTCAGATCTATTTGCTTGATCTTGTTTTTCCAAAGTCTGTACTTATGCATAATGTAAAGCCCCGCCCGTTGTAAGTGTGGGATTGCTATACTTGCCCATCTGTGGACATTTGATGCTAAGTCACACCTTGGTGCCTTTGCACAGGGTACCCTCATCTATCTTGTGAAATCTCTGCTTTTCCTCCAAGAAACCTTCCCTTCCTATCCCCTTGCCTATCAGCAAGAGTTGACTGAATAGCTTTTTTTGTGTCACCTCAACACAAAGCAGTCACTCTGTATTGCAATAACTTGTTTAGTGTTGGTCTACCCTCGTTTTGGATGGAGAGAGTCTCAAGAGTAGATACCTTGGTCTTAGCATGGTGCCAGACACATAGCATTCAATAAATGGGCCTTCCGGAGAGAGAAAGGGAGGAAAATTAGGCTTTTAAGGAGCCCCCAAAGAAACTGTGCAGGAAGGACGTGAGATGCAGGAAGAAAAATAAGAGATAATAGTGTTGTGGAAGTCAAGGGAGTAGAGAATTTTAAGAGAAAAAGAAAAATTTTAAGAGAAAAATTCATTAGCATTAATTGCTATTGGGACCCAATGAGGTAAGTGCTTCACTGCATTTTTAGGAACTGCAGAAGGATTTCCTCAGACATGATCACACCATATGCAGTACTGCAGGCATTGTTACCCACACTGAGCAAAGATATGTTGGCAACAAGAGGTGGCTGGTGACCTTTTGGAGGGAGAGCTCCATCAAGCTGTTTGCTTGGTGGTATTTATCATTCTGACGTTGTACACGCTCACTCTCTCCTAGCGAACCCACTGGATAATAGTTCATCTCAGCTGAAAACCGAATGAAGACTGTAATAAATAACAAATATTGGCAGGATATGTAGGCTAGCTGGGTCAGATTGAAATTCAGAAGCTACTTTGGTGAATCCTAACAGGCCTAATGCCTTCTTGGGGGATCATTTCTAGGAAGGTGATAATGAGAAAGATGCTTACAGTTATAAAGTTGTGACATTCTCAATACAAGCTCTCTCACTAGGAAGCCCAAAATGACTCAGGAATGAAATGTAAAATTTGCCAAAACTCAATAAGGAAAAAGCGTGCATGATGCAATGGTACAGTTTAAAAGTATTAAGAAAAGAGTATAGGCTCAGGGCCTGTAGTTTAAGCGGCAGAGTGGGCGGGTTCGAATCCGGCCTGGGCCTGCCAGGCTTTGTGCAGGCACCCTATATTCCCAACTATTTGGGAGGCTGAAGCAAGAAAATCACTGAAGTCCAGTTGCTGTGAGCTGTGATGCCATGACACTCTACCCAGGGTGACCGCTTGAGGCTCTGTTTCAAAGAAAAAAAAAGAAAGAAAAGAAAAGACTATAATTGTGATGGATGTGTTCATCAGTTCAATGTAAGCATTTCACATTGTATATCAAATCAGTACATTGAACCCGATAAAGGCATCAATGTACACAGTTATGATTTAATAAAAACAAAAAATTAAAAAACAGTGTTGTAGACCTAAAATATGTACAATAAAAATTAAAATAAAATTTTAAGCAGAGAAAGGGAAGGGGGGGTCTTGGTGCTTGCCACACCTTTTGGGAACAAAACACGATTGTAAGAGGGACTTTATCCAACAAATGCAATCAATGTAACATGGTTTCCTGTACCCTCAATGAATCCCCAACAATTAAAAAAAATAAATAAATAAAATCTTAAAAAAAATAAATAAATAATTTTAAAAAGCAAAAATAAATAAATAAATAAAATTTTAAAAAATTAAACAAAAAAAGAAATCAAAGCTACATGATGAGGAAATGTCTTTCTATGGAGTATTTGAACACACTAAGAGAAAGAAGATGATGTCTCCCTACTAAGAAGAATAAAATGTTCATGGGCTGGTAACAGCATTTAATATGAAATACACAACTTCTTGCACGATAAATTAAGATAACATAAAAGATGTTAATATGTGGAAGTTATGAGAGAATGGAGACCTCAAAAACATAATGGTTATTAAAATAGAAAATGTCCAGTTATCTATTTGAATTTACTTAATTGCTTAATATAAATTTTGATATTCCTCTTATCTCAGAATCCAATGTCATCATTCTTTCGATTGTTTGGAAAAACAAATGAAATTCTACTTGTATCTATTACCATAAAGAGGGAGGGGTGGAGTTAACATTACAACCTATGAATATTCTCATTGAGACCAAACTAAGCTAAATGTTCAGGGGTTGATTGTCATTCATGTTGCAACCAATTTCAATATTTTGAAATATGAGATAGTTTATTTATGTTTACAGATTTAATACTACTTCTGAAACAATAAGAATTCTTTCTATTTCCCTAAATTTTTTTTTTGAGATAGTCTTACTTTGTCGCCCTTGGTAGATTGTCCTGGCGTCACAGCTCACAGCAACCTCAAACTCTTAGGCTTAAGCGATTCTCTTGCCTCAGCCTCCCGAGTAGCTCCTCCCACCACAATGGGTCGGCTATTTTTAGAGACGAGATCTTGCTCTGGCTTAAGCTGGTCTTGAACCTGTGAGCTCAGGCAATCCACTCACCTTGTATTTCTCTTAAAATTTTAATAGAAAGTTCAAGTTCTCACTTTTCTTTGTTAAGGAAGTATATTAAATGAGCTAGATTTTTACCCATTTCCATTCCACATGAGGGGGAAATGAGTTAGCTAGGAGATGGATTAAATTGGGCCTAACAGGAATCCCTACAGCCCTCTCTTAGTGATTAAAGGACAAGGGGATTTATCCCTGTTAGAGGATAAGGGGACTCGAGGTACCTCCAAAGTAGGGTAGAGGGATTTTTTTCCTAATTATAATTTAAATCCCAGGAGAATGTAATATTTTTATCTAAAATGAATTTAATATGAAAAGCCTCAACATAAATACTTTATTATTAAAGCAAATTACTTTCCGACATACTCTGGCAAAAATCTAAATTCTCCTATTTTTTCTCATTTTCATTCCATGGACCTCAAAGACCTGCCCACAGCTTAGGTACTCAGGGCAGGCAAAAAAGTGAGGCAGATCACTCCTCAATCTTAGAACTGATGGAGGGATCATCTGCTTAAAGAATTGTTTCGGGAAAATAAAGACTTTTGATCCCTTTCAGATACCTTACACGTGTAACCGATGCCTTATGGTGGTGTAGTTAAATACATGATCTTGAATATGAGCTTTGGAGGCATAATCACATCTTTCTCCGCCAGTTCCAACATCTTTGACTCAGTGTCTCATTGTGTTCATCTGTGAAATAGAATGATTAGGGGAAATCAGCAAGATAATGTGGGCTAAAGGCTTAGCGCAGAAGGTAGCAGGTTTTAAATATGCAGTAAATGACATCTATTACTGTACTCTACTCCAGATTGCATGTGTGCTTAACTCTGTGCTTCCAGACAGCCTCTTAAAGACAAAAACAAGATAATGCGTGCACACTGTGCAGAAATACCTGATGCACACTCTGTGTGATGAGTGATAACAGCACCTTTTCTTGGAGACTTGTATTTCATTTCATGTATGCTCCCGTTTAGCCCCAAGGTAATACTGTGACTCAGGAAAGAAGCAGTCACTGAATGGCTGGAGTGTCTGCTTTGCTGACTGCCAGATTCTCCCTTTTAGCATCCAATCTTTTGTGCCCCAGGACTCTACCTTGCTGTGTTTTTGAAAATTAAACACTGTTTTGAGGTTTTGTTTATGGAAATGTATTTTTTCTCCTATTAAATCATTATGTCAAACTTCTAAAAATGCTTTACTTTTAATTTTTTTTTTTACTAGAGAAAAAAGATTTTTTTGTTAAGATAAAGTGAGATTCAAGCATTGGACTTTTAAAAATGATTTGGTACAAGTCACTCATTGTTTTGAAGTTCATGGTACATTTTGATTTAACGAGGTAGTTCTAAGTCCTGAAAGGGAAATAGGTGATTCTCAGAATTAGTAGAAATAACTTAATAATCCATTATGTAACTGTGATTGGGCAAACCTGTTTAAAAAAAATGCTTTTCTTCAGGAAATCTCCCGTGGTTCAGAGATGTGCTGCTGAAAAGGCATAAGGAAAATAAAGTATAAAACTTCTATTAGTGTGGAAGTGGGTCCTCGACTTAGTAGAGAGACTCAACTCCTAAATTTAAAACCTCCTTGGCGTCTAGGAATCTAAAAGTGATTTCTGAGATGATCCCTGAATCTTTCATAATGTTATGTATCTGTTGATCTCAGGTACTGGGAAGAAAAAGAACTCGCATCTTTATCTTCTGACTCACACTGCAGCCAGACAGAGCACAGTGGGGGGAGTGTGTGTGTGTGTGTGTGTGAGAGAGAGAGAGAGAGAGAGGGAAAGAGAGAGAGAGAGAGCGTGCTAGCTCAATTCCTGGTGAACACAGCCCAGGGGTACGTCTAGGGAGTACAAATTACAGAGCTATGATTTCTCTACAGTCAGAGAAAAGAGCACAGAACATTTCCACATAAATAGAGCAAGGGGGGAGGGAACAAAAGACACAAAAAAGCAAAATCCGGGAGAGAGAGAAAGAAAATATGTGACAAGTTAAGCAGGAATCTTTAGTGAGGAAATGGTTTTTCTCAGACCACCGAACCCATTGGCCATTTTAGTTGAAAGCCAGGCAGAATCCCAACAAGGATAAAAACATTTACTTTTTACTTGTAAGTGGAGGTCACTTCTATGGCTAACGTTTGTTTTCTAGGCCTCTGACTCCCTGACCAGACAGTGGGAGCTCCTGGAGAAGCCATGGGCCAGGTGGGGCACAGCATGGAAGGGGTGGGTCAGAGGCAGCAGCGTTCCGGGCACTGCTCCCTGGGGCACACCCACAACCGGTTCCTTTCTGGTCATCAGCAGCATCTCTCATCCCCCTCTCCTAGCTAACTTCCAGTTGGCGGCCGGCCAAATAAGAAATTGAATAAAGAAGGATGTTTGTTCTGTGTGTGAATGTGAAGCACAAAAGTATAATGGAATGTGAAAACGCTTCCTCCAAACTTTTTAAAATCTCTTAACATTTGGGGAAATAATCAGAAAAATTAAGCTTGCAGTTTGCATAGACTTTCGTTCTTAAATAATAAGTTGTGTTTGCTTTATGGCATTGCGTTAATAAAGCAGAAATTTCATGTAGTAGCCATAGCACTGCTTTTATTACCATCCACCAGAGCACGGGCCCTGAGTCACATCTGCTCAAATTCCCCAGGCTTCCGCACCTAATGATTTTTTTTTTTTGGATCTCTCCTCTCCTGTGCTATTAACTGTAGAAAGGAGGGGAGGGGCTACTTAGTAATTCAACACCTGTTCAAGTCCACGCCTATCAACTTGCTAAGCTTCCCAAACAAGTGCCGGGCAAAGCATGAGAACATCCGAGTCCCAGGCAGCACAGTGGCAGTTGTGGCAGTGGGTGCCACTGGGTTTGGCTTTTTGGATTTTTTGTTCAGAGTCTCTAATGTGTCTCCTACAATGGCAGTTGATGACAGCAATTTATATTCCAGAACGAAGAACAAACTAATTTCATCTCAAAATGATTATAAATCATCGAGACGGAGCAGCCTGCCACCTGAGCTACTCATAGGAAATGACATTAGAGGAAGACTTCAAAGAAACATTAAGAACTTGGATCCCATTCATTTGAGGCGCCCAAAGAAGAGACCATCCATATTTCCAGGTAGGGATTGTTTAAATCTGTGCCTTCTGATTGAAACAAAAAACAAACCAAAACCAAAACCAAACCAAAACAACAAAATACCCACAGATTGTATTTCATTTGCTACAATCAGATGTTCATTTGAAATTAACTTGGCTTTACCTTTGAGGGCCTTAAGTTGCCAAGTAAACATGTTTGAATGTCAAACTTAGAATAATTCTTGGAACTTGAAGCCCTCTCTTCTGTCTTTTATTTTCTTTTTTTGATTGTAACTTCTTTAAGGGTCGGTAAATGCGCGTCTATTTTATTACCCTGCACCAGGAGGACCGTGGAACTGCTTTGCTTGCAATCCTGAGGAATTCTGTGCTGCATTTCACTCTTGGGTGTATTTTCTTTATTTTTGCAGGATTATTGGATTGTTGAGTGAAGTTGATGTTTGTGTGCACTAGAAATTAACACCATTAAATACTCCAATGCATGCTTCAAATTCCTGTCTTGCACCAGAGCCTAAAACCATTTGTAGTAAAGGGCTCGATAAAACAATGTGGATGGTGAAGTGTATTAGAGCTCAGGAGACACATGGATTTCAGTCTTGATAAGAGACTCTGATGTCTGCCTTAGATGTTTATGGATGTTACAGATGTGAGATTGCCCCAGATGCCTGTGACTGTGAACCCTAACTGAACTGTCTAGTGAGCACTGAGGAGTATGAATTATTTAGCCAACTTCGTCTCAATAATATTTGCACTGGAGTTTCGAGGGAAAAGTGGACATGTCTTTTTTGTTATGGTTGATTGATTGGGACCTTCTTTATGGAGGATAGATCAGACCCAACTGCTGAAGGCCACCTTTGTGAAGACAGAAAACCAAAAAAAAATTCAGTTGCGTTTTCCTACATAAAAATTATATTGACTTCCTCAACAGCTGACTCTTTATACTGCTCTTGGAAACAGCTAGATGATTTTGAGATATGCGGTTCAAGGCCATAAACTAAGAATGACATTTCTTAAGGAAGCTGTTGTTTTAATAGATTTCTTTAGTTCAGCGATGCTGCCCTGGTGTCAAACTCTTCTGCAGAAGAGAAGCAAAGCCCAGCCTAGAACTGGCCAGAGGGTGTCAGTGTGGGGGTGTTTTGGGGGGAAGGAAAGGGAGCTGCTATGAAACCTCTGGGAGGAGGAGTATTTAAGTGTCTGAGGAGTGTCTCACAAAGCACAGTCCTTTCTGCCTGCTCTCTTGGCAAGAAGTGCTTTCCAATGAGTTGTTTCTCTAGCACTTCTTCCACAACCTTCTCCCAGAGCTGTTCCACATCTTTTGCTTTTTCTTCTCTTTATTCTTCGAACATGTCTGGATTCAAGTACATTTTAATTCACCCTCTATTCTCTGGCACTAGTGACACAGCCCCTCCCCTGTTCTCCATGTAGGCTTTTCCACTTGACAAACACCCAGATCAGGAGGACACCTCACTCCTGCAACCGTGATTCCCTCTTTGCCATCTCTCTCTGTAAGGTCATCTGTCCCTGGCCACTAGCTGCAGCCGCAAAACTGTGAGAAGATCTCTTAGTTTGGATCTTACATAAGCCATGCCTTCTAAGACTTGACTGACTTAATTTCTTTGACAAGGTGGAGTTGTGAGAAGAGCATTGAACTTCAGGGAGCTGAGTTCTCGTCTAGACTGTGTCCCTGACCACCTGTGTGTATACTCCAAGTCCCCATGGCCTTCCACTGTGTCGTTTGTTTCTGCTTTTTACTGCCTTCAGTGCTCCCTTTGGGGACATCAGGAACAGATGGACGTTTCTCACCCCTCTCCCAAATTCTCTACCAGGGTCTCTAGTAGATAAGTTAAGGAGCTACCTGTTCAAAGTTTGAGCAGTACCAACTCCTTGATTTATAAATTCCGTGTTAACCGAACCATGCTTCCACCGTCATGGGGGTTACACTGACTACTTTTTATGGTGGATGATTTAGAAAGGCCATTGGGCCACCAACCCTCTATAGCAACCATTTCCATTTTATATGGTTATGTAGTTGTTTATAAAGAGTAGACATAATAGATGTGGAACCTGAGGGTCAGAGAAACTGAGGCATATGTCAAAATTAATAGATGTTAAAACAAGAGCTCAGACCTCACTCTTTCGACTCCAGCATTGAAGCTATTTGCACTCTACTCCACTGCACTTCACTATCAACTGTAAACATTTGTCCAATGAAATGCAAGACTTGAAGACACCCCATGTTACAATCAGCTTTCACTCTGACCCTATGTGTACACAGACAGCTTTATCCTCTGCCTCAAGCCTCATATTTTTATTCCTGCGCTGAATGATTGATTGGGTGATCACTTTATTCATTCGTTCACAAAGTATTTATATAGTTCTTGTGTTAGGGCTGAACCTTTAGGAATCTAGCTCCAAATTGCCCTTTTGTTCATATCATCCATTTCTCCTTTCAGGGCCACCTCGCAAGGCAGAGTTATTTATCTAAAATGCAAATCTGTTTGTTTCATTCTCTTGTTGAAAATTTCTCCAGATACTACTGCTCTTGGGATAAAGTCCAAACTTTTTAAAACAATGCACAAGAAATGCAAACTCTGGCCACTGCTTCCATCCCCAGCCTCTTCCCCACCATTCCCTGTGTTCCGACAAACTCAACCAGTCTCAGACCCCAAGGCCCTTCACACGGTAGTGCTGTGCACCCTACCTGCCCAGTTCCACCTTACTAATTTCCACCTTGGCTGTAAGACTCGGCTTGACGTCCCTTTTTCCAGTTCCTGACCCCTTATCTGGGTTGGGTCCATTCTACATCCTTCTCATAACACCTGGACTTTTTTCTATCATAGTCCTTATCACCCTGTATTGTCATTGTGTGTTTACTTGTCTGTATCTCCCAGTGGCCAGTGACCCCGGGACCGTATCAGTCTTGTTAGCCATTGTATACCTAGTACCTATCACAATGCAGGCACACAGTATGCATTCAGTTTATTCAATTAACCCAGACTGTACTGAATGGAATTAACTCTTGGCATACCTTATATGCTTCATCTCCTTCTTCCAGACTCTGTCCGTGCCATTCTCCCTTGTCTCCCAACACACACGCACATACACACCTGCATTTGTGTGTGCCCTTTCATTCTCCACCTGGGCTCAAAGGCCCAGTTTTAGCCTCCCATCTTCTGCAAACACCCAGTCTTCTTCCTCTGGCTTCTTTTAGTTCCTTTTTATGACAATCACCTCAGCCTTACTACTGCTTATACACTTTATGTTTGTGTAGAAATTTTGAAAACAGAGACTATCTCATTTACTTCCTTAAATGGCCCAGCTGTCTAGGGTTAGGGAATTACACAAAGTAGGCGTCTGGTCTGGCGCTTAATTAACTGATTTCCTGTGAAGCTGTGTCGAGCCTCTGGAGCAGCCGTTCTCAACCTTCCTAATGCCGCAGCCCTTTAGTACAGTTCCTGTGGGTCGCGACCCACAGGTTGAGAGCTGCTGCTATAGAACCTGCCTGATTATAGCTCCAAGAAAGAGTTAGTTGACAGATAGGAATTGTGAAGGAGAAAGATCTTATACTGGTTTTTAATCACGATATAAACTCCTGATGGGCAGAAAATGTAAATACGGCTTGTCCTAGTGTCTCATTTATTTATTCATTGAAAAACATGTTAGGATTCAACTAGGATTTTGCCAGGAACTAGTCTACGCTTTGAGAAGAGAAAAGAAAATCAGACAGTTTCTGGCCTAGGGTGAGATGGGAAAGATTTTTCCTACCAAGACATGTTGCATATTGTAGAACTCAATAAATACCTCTGGAACAAAGGAATGGATGACCCCCTTGGTCAGAGTAGTAAATCTTTAAAAAGAAAAGCAATACATTTGAAAGCTCTGTGTGTGTGTGTATATATATATTTTTCTTCTTCTTCTTTTGTGACAGCGTCTCACTTTGTCACACCTGGTAGAGTTCTGTGGTGTCACAGCTCACTGCAATCACAAACTCCTGAGCTTAAGCGATTGACTTGCCTCACCCTCCCAAGTAGCTGGAACTACAGGTGCCCACCACAACAACTGGCTGTTTTTAGAGATGAAGTCTCAAATCTGGCTCCGACTGGTCTCCAACCTGTGAGCTTAGGCAATCCACCTGCCTCAGCGCCCCAAGTGCTAGGATTACAGGTGTGAGCCACCCTGCCCAGCCTTGAAAGCTATATTTATATAAAACATCAAAAACTAATGTTTTGTCTTACCTTAAAGAAGCCTCAACCTTGGAATGTTAGTGTGAGTTTTGTGGCTGAGAGTCAACATACAGTTTTGGGTCTCAAGAGTCCAGGCATTAAGAATCTGTACCTCTGTAGCAAACAGACAGCCTGATTTGTCTCTCCTTCTGGAAAAACTCCAGGACATGGCTTCCTAGCCAGGGTCCTAGCTCAGGTAAAGAAATCAAGAAGAGAGAGAAGTGGTCCTAACACATACCATACCCACAAGTATGTCACCTTAAAATGATCATCTTATCCTCCAACTAGAACAAAGTGGGGCCAGGTATTGAGGTGTTCATTCAGCACTCTTAAGCAAACAACTTGGTATGTATAATCAGCTAGTTCTTAAAATATCATACTGATTCTACAGTCATCTGTTGTGAAAAGCGAGGAGTCATCTGCTCAGAGGAAACAGGCGGTTCCAGGTACTTCCCTGTTGCTTAGTCAGAGGACAAGTGTGATGAGGACTGCTCCTAGCCGAGAGGCGCGGGAAACCCGGACAGGGACACCCAGGGCAGGCGCACCAGCACGTAGGCTAGCCTCCCATCTTGTCTTTAAGTCCAAGTTTTATTCCAAAGGAAAGTTTTCTGTTTCTTTCAAATATACAATCTAAAAATAATACATGCTTGAAATCATATTATTTTTATAATTCAATGGATTTTGAGCATTTTGAAAGTGAAACAGCTTTATTCTTTTCTTATTGCATGTAGCTTTTTATTGGAAACATAAAGTAGTGGTCAGAAGAAGATACCTCTGCTAAGGAAACTGTGAAGTCAGGGACCTAGGCTTCCCCTTCCTCACAGGCACAGTGGAGGGCACCCTCTAATTAGGCGTGCTTTATTAAGTGCTGGGTTGTCTGTTAGAATTTCATCATTCTAGAAGCCTGCAGACAGGTGCATTTGATGATGTTTTAGTGGGCACGTGGAGAATTAGGTTGGGGACTCTGTAAACATGTGCTATGAAGAGTGCTCCTTTGGACTCAGTGTCCATAGCTCAGTGAGTAGGGCGCTGGCCACATACACTGAGGCTGGAGGGTTCGAGCCCATCCCAGGCCTGCTAAAACAACAATGACAACTGCAACAACAACAACAACAAAAACAGCTGGGCGTTGTGGCATGCGCCTGTATTCCCAGCTACTTGGGAGGTCGAGGCAAGAGAATTGCTTGAGCCCAAGAGTTTGAGGTTGCTGTGAGCTGTGACATTATGGCACTCTACTGAGGGCAACATCTCAAAAAAAACAAAAAAAAAAAGGAAAGGAAAGGAAAGAGTACTCCTTGACACTGTGCTCGGTTCTCTCAGGTTGAATGATCTCAGCAGGTACACTTTGTGAGGACAGGGACCATGTCACCTACACTGTGTTCCACAACATCTACCACAGGGTTTTGCCTATGTAGATGCTTTAGAGCTTGTGAAGTCGTCAGGCAAGGTGGAAGATCACGTACAAGTGAGTGGAAGTATGTTACGACCACTCTGCCAGCCACCTTCCTGCCTGTCCAGTCCTGTGACTTCCTTAAACAGCCTCTTCTAGAGCAGGCCATGCTCAGGGGACAAGTCAAGGGAGCCTCAGAGAGTTCGAACCTCTCCCCTCACGAAGGAACTTCGGCCCTAGGATTGCACAAAGTCAATATGTACATCACAACTGAGTTAGGTTCTGGTTCTCCTTTTACTAAACATGTAACCCAGGCTGAGCCACTTGATCTCTCAGAACCTGTTTCCTCATCTGTGAAATGGGATTGCAAACATCAGTTTCACCAGCTGTGTTAAGCCCAAATGAGATAATGCCTGGCTATGAAGTAACACACAACTGAGGCTGACTGTGTTATTCTTACACTTTAGTGTTCTATTACAGTTTAGGTTCTTTTTTCATAATTAGTGCTTTTTCTTCTAATGGATGAGTGTTGGAACTCTTGCAAATCTTCTTGGTTGGAAAGATATCCAGAGTTACTAATCAGAAATATGTTAAGTTTATTAAACACAAAACTGTGTAATGTAAATGTAGTGTAAATGTCTGCTGATGTAAATTCTATATAAGGAGACATTGCTAAAAGGCCCATTTATTTTAATATTCTCATAATAATGGATGACATAGACACTCTTCTACAACGTTGGACAATTAAATCCACAAACTCATACTGAAAAACCTGCTACATGCCTCTTTACTGAATATCACTATGGTCACCTTTGAAGTACTCCCCTTGGCCATCTGGTGACCATAATGGTATTTAGCAGTAAGGTACATAACACTTTTTCTGGGATGAATTCGTGAACTTAATTATCTGACCTTGTGTGACCTCGTATGTAATAGATACTCATGTATCTTTTGAAATGAATCATTAAACTTAAGATCATTGTCATATGAGGCTCTGAAAATTGTACAGTACTAAAAACATCAATTTTTGTGTTTAACAAACTTAACATATCTCTGCCTTATCTTGTTTGTTTAAAGGCTTCCTTTTGGGCTCCATGCCCGTAGTTCAGTGGTTAGGGCACTGGACACATACACTGAGGCAGGCGGGTTTGAACTTGGCCTGGGCCTGCTAAACAACAAGGACAACAAAAAAAATAGCCGTGTATTGTGGCAGACAGCTGTACTTTCAGGTGTAGGGAGTCTAAGGCAAGAGAATTGCCTAAGCCCAAGAGTTAGAGGTTGCTGTGAGCTGTGACAGCACAGCACTCTACCGAGGGCAACAGAGTGAGACTCTGTCTCAAAAAAAAAAAAAAAAAAGGCTTGCTTTTAGAAATTCAACCCTTTATCTTTTTTTCTTTAATAAAAACCTAGAAGATAATTGGTTTGTACTTGTGATATTTATTTATTTATTTTTTGTTTATGTGACAGAGTCTTACTTTGTGGCCCCAGGCTAGAGTGCATTGGCATCAGAGTTGACGGCAACCTCAAACTCCTGGGCGCCAGTGATCCTCTTGCCTCAGCTTCCTGAGTTGTCAGATAGTTTTCTATTTTTAGTAGAGATGGGGTCTCACTCTTCCTCAGGCTGGTCTCCAACTCCTGAGCTCAGGTGATCCACCTGCCTCAGTCTCCCAGAGTGCTAGAATTACAAATGTGAGCCAACATGCCTCCCCTACACTTGTGATATTTAAAAATAGCTTATGTATAATGTTGTAAATGATTTCACTACTTGAAATTAGTCTACGTATATATTAAGAGAGATTAGACTTAAAACCTTAAAAGTCAATGCATTTTGATTTAAAATTCAATATTTATGGCATTTCTTATTCAAATATTCTGATGCAACCAAAACTGAGGTAGCCTGTTTACTCAAATAATGCAATTTATTGGTTGGACAAGTTTATTAAGGGAGATGGAGTTTTTTGTTTTGCTTTGTTTTCTAAAAAAGAAACAAAAACAAACTCAATGAGGCCATTAGTGGTAATCTGGTTACTTTTAAGGAAAACAAAAATGCCAATACTGTACTATTTATATGTATGATTTATGAGCAAGGGGAAATGTTTTTACCTTTATATGGGATCTGAAAATGAGCTTGGCATAAACAGAAATGTTAGATTTATAGCTCAATTTTAAGCTTTTCTCTTTTTCATAAAAAATACAGAGTTCTAAATTCAAGACTTATCAGATAATCATATTGCAAGGTTACTTAAACAGGTCTGGCCTAAAAGTACCTTAGATTTTCATTGATTGCTCTAAATCTTACATGTAGCTACAGATCTGAAAGCTCCCGCACACTTTTCTCTCCTATCCCTAAGTAATATCCTAAGTATATTCATATTTAGAACATGAAAATATTTTTCTATTTACGTAATTTTATAGTTACTCAATACACTTCAGTAATACTTTTTTAAGCACTTGTAATGGTCTGCATAAGTAATACACTTTAAAAAAATGATCATCCAGTTATTCAGTTACATTAAGAAATGGTCATTCCCAGCTGGGTGCCTGTGGCTCAAGTGGCTAAGGCGCTAGCCACATATACCTGAACTGGCAGGTTCAAATCCAGCCCGGGCCCACCAAACAACAATGATGGCTGCAACCAAAAAATAGCTGGGTGTTGTTGTGGGCGCCTGTAGTCCCAGCTACTTGGGAGGCAGAGGTAGGAGAATTGCTTGAGCCCGGGACTTGGAGGTTGCTGTGAGCTGTGATGCTACAGCACTCTACCCAGGGTGACAGTTTGAGGCTCTGTCTCAAAAAAAGAAAAAGAAAGGCAACATTCTTCCTTTCAAATAATTTGGGAATAGTAACTACCTAAAGAATCATTGCTTCAATATTAAATTATAATATTCTTATCCTTTCTTTATAAGAAGAACATTTGAGAGTAGAGATTTACAAAATTAGGATAAAATGGACAGTCGTTTTTAGGTGACATGAATGTAAAAGCTCACGTCTCAAGATGGTCAGAGTATTTTTCAGTCATGATTTTCATTTTGGATTTCCCTCCTAAGTGGAGTTAATCCTTTTCTGCTGAATGACCGATTGTCAGTGTTCTAACATCCTGGGAGTTCAAAGCACATGAGTGAAGGAACCACAAAGGTGATGTGTCCTTCTGTCCTTGGATCAGATATATTGATGCTGCTCCCTTAGCTGTCCAGGAACTTCTCTCCCACCCTGACGTGTAAAAAAGGCTAAAGGCATCACAATGGATAATTAATACTAGATAGGGTTTTAGAATAATTGATTTTTATGGATAAAAAAGTACAATTTCCAGAAACTTTTTATATTGTAAGTATCAAAATAGGTATCTCAGGTTAAATGAAAGGTGTTACATGGGAAAGACAATATCTAGTCAACAGAAATGTAAACTATTTTACTGACTGTTGATTGGATGCAAAAGACTCAACATTCATTAATATATTGATTCACAATATTCTGCGTTTATATCTAATTTTTTTACTAAGAGAGCAGAATGCCTTCATGTGGCTGTTAATGCGTCTCTGGCACCGATATTTAAGCTTCCTTGTTGCACCAGCTGATGGCAATGCTGACACCATGTGTCTGGTACAGAGGCCCGAATTAGCAATGAAGCATTTTCCTGCAGGAAAATCCCAGGGGCTCTAATTGCCCTCCACTTCAGGGTTTCTCTCTTGGGGATTTGTTTGCTTTTTGTAATTTTTCTCTCTTCTCTACTCTCTGGAAAATAACTGGGTAGAAAAGGGTCGTAAGTTGAATGTACCCTCTGAAGACACAACTCAGAAAAGATTTCTAGTCTTTTGAGATCTTCAGGCCCCTGCATAATTAAGGGAATATTAACTTACCAACTCAGACCACTGGTTTGCAAACAACTGTGCAAATCTAAATTAGTGGAGGAAGTTCGTCAGAACCCATAAACGCAGGCCCTCAGATGTGATTTAGTAAGTCTACACTGGGGCCAGGGTTCTAACTGCGTTGTGAACATTTTCCCCAGGTGCATCTGATGTTTGCCCCATTCCCTGGCTGAGAACTACTGACTTATAGAAAGTGGAAGAGATCTTCAACGATCCTAAATTAGTCCAAGTTTCACAAGTAGGAAGCAGGAGCAAGCTATGCTTGGCAGGCTTCCGTCACTGCCCCGTGCAGTCCAGTCCCCTCTGACACACACCCCCAGCTACCACTGCCCTCAGAGCTTGGGGTGTTTTTGGCAAAAGAAGAACCTGCTATTTGAGCCCCAGCATGTACAGACTTCCTCCCTCTTCTCTTAACTATAAAAATCAGAACTTTTACAGAGGTCCAGACTACTCATCTCATTTTCTTTGTTCTAACCCCTGATCACAAAAGAGGTTAGTTGATATGTAATAATTGTACATATTTATGAGATACGGAGTGATATTTCCACACATGGACATAATGCATTATGATCAAATCAGGGTAATTAGCATATCTGTCACCTCAAATGTTTATTATTTCTTTGTGTTACAAACATTTAAAATCCTCACTTACAGCTTTTTATTTTTTTAAATTTTGAGACAGAGTTTCACTGTGTCGCCTTCTGTACAGTGCTGTGGCATCACAGCTCATAGCAACATCAAACTCTTGAGCTTAAGCAATTCTCTTGCCTCAGCCTCCCAAGTAGCTGGGACTACGGGTGCCCACCACAATGTCCAGCTATTTTTGTTGTTATTGTTGTAGTTGTCATTGTTGTTTAGCAGCCCTGGACTGGGTTTAGACCCGCTAGCCCCAGCGCATGAGGCCAGCACCCTAACCACTGAGGTTATAAATCCTCACTTACAGCTTTTTGAGAATATACAATAAATTATAGTTGACCACATTCATTCTGGAGCACAGTAGAACAGGGGTCCCCGGCCCCAGGGCTGCAGACTGGTACCAGTCCATGAGCTCTTAGGAGCCAGGCTGCACAGCAGGTGGGTGGTGGGCCAGCCGGCAAGGCTTCATCTCTGTTTACGGCCACTCCCCATTGTTCTCACCACCTGAGCTCCACCTCCTGTCAGGTCTGCAGAGGCGTTAGATTCTCATAGGAGCATGGACCCTACCACGAACGGGGCATGGGAAGGATCTAGGAATGAGAATCTAATGCCTGATGATCTGAGGTAAATGTCATGTGCATAAATCATCCCCAGACCATCCTACCTCACCCCCACCCTGGTCCATGGAAAAACTGTCCCTGAATTCATGTTCCATGAAACTAGTCCCTGGTGCCAAAAAAGTTGGGGACCACTGCTGCAGAACACCAGAACCCCTTTCTCCCACCTGGCTGCAATTTTATATCCATTAACTCGCTCCTCCTCACCCTCCCTTCCTTTTACCCTTCCCAGCCTCAAATTCAATTCTACTCTCTCCTTCCCACATATGAGTGAAAACCTGAGAGGACCAAGTCTTTTTAAATAGTAACAATACATGTTAGAGAGAGAGGAGAGGATACACTGGATGGATGAGAAACATTTTGTCTTAAAAGTAAAAACTCTCAATGATATAGATGGTAATATAAAATATAGAAATGTTTAATGAAAAGTTTACGAATACTGTGTGCGTCTCAACAACTGCATTATTCTGAGGTAGGTAAACTATAGTCTTGTTATTGAATCTTGTTATTTATCTATCCAAAATAAATAGCAGTCTGCACAGCTTAAAGGAAATATTGCTGAATTGTAATTACTTGTAATAAGGATGCCACAAATCACTACATAATCATTAAAATCAAAAGCAATGCATTTTTGGAAGACTGTAAACATCCCTAAGTTACAGGCCTTGCACTTTGTCTTTATTTCTGCTAAATTAGAAAGAGCTTTGCTGTCTCCAGTGTACCCAAGCTGTTCGGTTCTTCTTTAGTTAGAATTTGGTGCCTGAAAATCATGTGCTTAGCCATGTCTAAGTTAATATCGTAGTAATGATAGTAGCCGTTTTATTGGCAATGAAGCACATTCTGCTCTTCACATGTGACACTCCCACATGCACAAACACAGACGTACAGGATGAAGGGAAATAGCTAATCTCTTTCAGAGACAATCTGAAAGGAAAATGCAAAATCTGTACCAATGGGGAATATGGAAGGGGGGAAAGAGAAGGCCACAGAAACGTGTGTAAAGGCTTAGCAGAGATATCAGTCAACACACACAGAGAAGAAGCACGACAATGTGCCACCCACAGGCACCTCCTGCGGCCGTGAGTATAGGAGGTGGTTTTCACTGTGAAAAGTTTATTGATACAGATAGGGCAAGATAATCAATAACTTGCAAATAGGAAACTGGGTTGAGTGCTGGCCCTTGGGAAATGGGGGCGCTCCCTGAATGTCACCTAGAGGTCAAAAGGGAAGGAAGCATGAATGGAGGGTCCAGGCTTATCTGTTAAGTAATTATTCCCTCTTTAAAAGGTTCTCTGAAAGTTTCCAAACATTGAAAATAATGACGAGTTAACACAAGATCGAATGAAATGAGATGGCAAGAATGGAAGATTTCAGTTTCATCCTCCCCCAAAACAATGACAAACACAAATTATATATCTCTGCCCAAGTGCTGCCTTTGGAGGTTTACTGGGAACGTGCCAATGTTGTGGAAAAGGGGAGAGAGAGAGAGAGAGAGAGGGAGGGAGGGAGGGAGGGAGGGAGGGAGAGAGAGAGAGAGAGAGAGAGAGAGAGAAGCTGGTAGGAGTGTGTGCTCCCCTTCCAAACGCCTTCCTAGGGCAGTCTGCAGCTCATTTCTCTAAAACCACAATAGGATCTAGCTCTTGTTGTTGGGCAGCAAAGGTATTCATTACCAATCTAAGAAATTTTGATGTTTGGACAGAAGTTCAGCATTGCATGTTGCTTTCATTATCTCTGAAAATAAAATGTGTGGAAGGAGATGAAAAATTGTGCAAAACTGCCTATTACCACATTCTTCCAGGATCTCTACCTGTCGTAGAGCAGCATATTTATTTTATCCCCGTTAGATGTGGAAGTTTGGGGATTAGCAAAGACTAGAAAATAGATTAATACGTACATATGTAAAAGTTGTGCACAAAATACACGCTCATCAGCTGACTGATGCATAGAGCCAGAGCATAGTATTTATAACCCTCTAATCCCCCGTGCTCTGTGATTACAACCTCAGTGTGTTACATTGCTACATCCCTCTCGCTACTGAATGGCTTGGTGCATAGCATCTGTTTACATGCAGCATGATAGAACGAGGCTGTAATTTAGGACTTTAAATCAAAGTTATAAAATTTGAAACGCTGTGAATTTTCTCCAAGTGGCAACATTTCTCCACTCAGCTTTTAAGGAATATGATTAGATGAGACAGATACTCCACTTCCAAAATATCTTCATTTAGTTATTGGGCAAACAGAGAGAGTTACATACTTTTTTAAAGAAGTTATATGGATGCTTCAAGCTTGGACCTTGCCAAGTCTGGACAGCAACAAGCCCTTTCAGTCTGTTGTTGTCATCGTGGTTGTTTTAATCAAGGATACATTTGTATGGCCGTTTAGGAAACTTCTGGCATTTCCTCAAAAGTTTCATTCTTATTTTCCCTCCTCTCTATTAGTTGTGTAGGTATGCTTTTGAGCCTCGGAGATTTACTATTTTTTTCCATACTTCAAGCTGCAGAAAGCATTTGGTGGTTGTGCTGCTGAGGGACATAGAGAAAATAACTCACTGGGTGGTGAGCACAGTGGAAAATCAAAGAATCAATAAACTATGGATGGATCTGAAAGAAATCTTAGCATCAGATTCAATGCCATGATGATGGCATTGAATTATTATTATTTGTGACAGACTCTCACTCTGTCACCCTGAGTAGAGTGCTGTGGCATCATAGCTCATGCAACCTCAAACTCTTGAGCTCAAGACATCCTCTTGCCTCAGCCTCCTGAGCAGCTGAGACTATAGCCGCCTGCTGTGGCACCTGGCTAGTTTTTCTATTTTTAGTAAAGACAGGGTCTCTTGCTCAGGTTGATCTTAAACTCCTGAGTTCAAGCAATCCACCTACCTGGGCTTCCCAGAATGCTTGGATTATAGACGTGATTCCTCAATGGAATCATTTTACAAATACTGATCTTTCAGACAGTTTACGTTGAGGGTATACTGGTTCTTCTAAGGTCCTATGACACCATCCTTTGTGAGATCATCACAGAACCTAGTTTAAGAATCACTGGGTCATTTTTATGAGCATGAAAAGGGAGGAGACATGGACACCCACACCTTCCTGTGGGTCCCAGAGACAAGCGGTCCATACACCCCCCTGCGGTTATTAGACACCCACATGCCCACATGTGTACCACACAGTGTGGTGGGCAGGGCCGATGGGTGGGTGGGAGCAGGAAGTTGTAAGAAGTACATATCAGGCTTGTTGCCCATAGCTCAGTGAGGAGGGTGCTGGCCACATACACCAAAGCTGGTGGGTTCGAGTCAGCCTGGGCCTGGTAAACAACAATGATATCCACAACAAAAAATAGCAGGGTGTTGTGGTGGGCACCTGTAGTCCCAGCTACTTGGGAGGCTGAGGCAAGAGAATTGCTGAAGCCCAAGAGCTTCAGGTTGCTGTGAGCTGTGATGCTACGGAACTCTACCCAGGACGACAAAGTGAGACTCTGTCTCCAAAATAAAAAAAGAAGAAGTACATGTAAGCCATAGTTGGGAGACACTGAGCCATGAGCCTCGTCTAGTGCGCAGAGTAGAAACCTCAACTGCTTTTATATTTTCAGTGTCTTAAGAGATAAAAAGTCTTTCTTTGACCAAACCAGCCATCGACTGAGACAAAGGGAATTTTGGTTCAAGGAAACACACAGGAAACATGATTTTCCTCAGAGATACAATCCACCAGAAATCCAGGACGGAATGTGGACACTTCCACGGAGTGGAAAACATTTAGGATATGTTCTTTCTGAATGGTAGCAGTCTACTAAATGCTCGTAGTCCTCATAGACTGAGGTTTGTTACTATTCCCATATCACAATGAGGAACCTGAGGCATGTGGAAAATGATCTGTTAACTGTTAGGAGTGCAAATAATGAAACCAGGTAAGAATTTACAATTTCTCAGTTTCAAGTCCTCCTTTCACCAAAAAGAAGTTTATTCCATTTTATGTTTTAAAAGTTGCAACCAAAAGTAACCTTACAGCTATATATTTTAATAAACAATAAAAGTGTATCATTTTTTTCCACCCAGACCAAATCCCTAATTTAAAATCAGTTAATGGGCTTGGTGTCCATAGCTCAGCAGTTAGGGCACCAGCCACATACACCGGGGCTGGTGGGTTCGAAACTGGCCCAGGCCTGCTAAACAACAATGATAACAACAACAACAAAAATAGCCAGGTGTTGTGGCGGGTGCCTGTAGTCCCAGCTACTTGGGAGGTTGAGGCAAGAGAATCATTTAAGGCTCGGCGCCTGTGGCTCAGCAGGCTAAGGCGCCAGCCACGTACACCTAAGCTGGCGGGTTCGAATCCAGCCTGGGCCCGTCAAACAACAATGATGGCTGCAACCGAAAACAAAAATGGCCGGGCGTTGTGGCGGACGCCTGCAGTCCCAGCTACTTGGGAGGCCGAGGCAGGAGACTCGCTTGAGCCCAGGAATTGGAGGTTGCTCTGAGCTGTAATGCCACGACACTCTACCCAGGGCGACAGCTTGAGGCTCTGTCTCAAAAAAAAAAAAAAAAAAAAAAAAAGAGAATCATTTAAGCCCAAGAGTTTGAGGTTGCTGTGAGCTGTGACGCCATGGCACTCTACCAAGGGTGACATAGTGAGACTCTGTCTCAAAAAAAATAAATAAGAAATAAAAATCAGTTAACAAGCCTCCTGATTAAAGGGCAATGAACAGAGACAGTGCACCTGGCCTAAATATGGTCGTGGAACAGCTGTGGGCTCGCACCTGCCATCGAAAAGTGAATACCATGTTCATTTGGGGAGGTGGGTTCACTTTTGTAGTTTATGAGGGCTTAATTTTGTCCCTGAAAAGGATGTCAGCCTGTTGATTTATGTGGCCCTCAGTTTAAAAAGATGTCTAACTGAAAGTTCCATACCTCTAAAGAGAGATGTAAGAAATAATAATTTCTTGTCTTTTTCTTCTTGGGGAAAAGATTTCTAGAAGATCTCAAAATAAAGCAAATTTTCAAAACAAATAAAAAGCCAATTTCTTCTGAGCATATTCAAAGATATAGATCAGCATTTTATTTTGTTTTGGCTTAAAGTGGAAGGAAAGGAAGGAAGATCATGTGATTTCATAAACCCAATGTTAGTTGGGAGCACTTTGCTTTTAAAATTTAAGTCAAGTTTATCAAGCTTCCATTCAATACCTATGGAAAGTCCGAACCCCAACCCTGAGTTGTTTTTGTTTGTTTGTTTGTTTTCTGTGCAGGCTGGAGTGTGGTGGCACAAACTCCTGGGCTCAAGTGATACTTTTGCCCCAGTCAAATAGCTAGGATTACAGGCAGCTGCCACCACACCTAGCAAATTTTTCTATTTTTTCTTAGAGACAAGGTTTCACTATGTTGGCCAAGCTGATCTTGAACTCCTGGTCTCAAGCAATCCTTCTGCTTTGGCTCCCAGTGTGCTGTGATTTATAGGCATGAGCCACTGTGTCCAGCCCAAATGGAAGATTTTTTATAACTTCAGGGACATGTGTCCTTGAACTTAAGCTCCCACTTCTGCTAATATTTTGTTGGTTCTTTTTGTCCATTAATGGATTCCTTTTTATTATCTTCTCGTATTGTTTCTATTCTGTACTGTGTGGATTCTGAAATGAAGTTCAACCTCTTGCCTTGATTTCTATAAACACAAAGTCAACTACAAAAGCCTGTGTGTGTAGCAGATTCATTCTCCCTGACATCTGGACAGAGAATTCAGGATTTAGATACCCATTCAGCACAAACAACTTTTTTATTATTGTTGTTGGGGATTCATTGAGGGTACAAAGAACCAGGTTACATTGATTGCATTTGTTAAGTAAAATCCATCTTATAATTGTATCCTGTACTCAAAAGGTGTGGCACACACAATGACCCCCCCCTTCTTCCCTCCCTCTGCTCTCCCCTTCCACCCCTCACCATGTACTAGGTCATTTATTGTCCTTATATCAGAATTGAGTACATAGGACTTTGATTTTATAGCAGGGGTCCCTCTCAGCCACTTCCCATTCCAGATTTCTCAATGCTTGTCCTCCCAGTATGCTGTAACGTCTGGCCATCTTGGTGGCTCTTTTGTCCATTTCTTCTCCCATGTATCTTTTCAAATTCCATCCCACCACAGTGTCCCAGAATCTCACTTTCTCCCCCTCTGTTGTATGGAGCAGTTCTGCTCTTTCCAGCACTTGCAACCACCCCCTTCCTCACACCTCTCATTTCACATCCCAAACCAATCACAGTACTCATCTAAACCAAAAGGCCATCTGATATTACGTCCTTTAAACCCATGGTGATCACAGGGTATCACCTACAAATCTTGTTAAAAATGCAGATGTTGATGCTGTGTTATCAAGTTTGGGGTTGGCTTACAAATACGTACTACGAGTAGTCATGACTTGATTCTGTTAGCTAGGATCTTCAGCTCATCTCTGAGAAACTCTGTCGTCTAACAAGACTCATCCTCCTTAGGACACAGTCAGAGAGCAGGAGTTCAGGGAGCAGGTTTTCCCTTCTTTATGTACAGAATCAACCTATTCTGAACAAAGCCCTGGGAAGTCTGCACTGTGACTGGAGTTACACATCCCCCCATCATCTTGCTTCTCAGCCCATCTCACTTCCCAAAGATCACACTCTGTTAGAAGCTCTGTCAGGTAAAACTTTAATATGCTCATTAGTTAGGGATAAGACTCATATTTCTCCTGTCTTAAGAGGATTTCTCTTGTTAGAAAGACGGTTGTATTCACATGAACAAGCTCAGTGACCCATTGAGCTAAGACACATAAAGGACAAAGCTTATTCAAGGTCAATCCAGAGAACTTTACTTAAAATCTCCCAGTGGTGTGTGACAAAGGATAGTCTTAAAGGGTCCGTGAGTGAGACCACCTTGAGCTATCAGAGTTCTACATTATATTTTTAATGCCCAGCACAGTTTGTGCTAAGTTCACATTCATTTGGACAGTGTTACTCAATGGAGTAGCCTTGTGTTAACTCAGTTTACAGTACAGCTATGTCCCCTTTTGAAAGATAGTTTAATTACAAAAATCAGAAAATGATCAGAAGGTTATTATTAAGTGTATAAATTATCCATATTAGGAATTAGTAAGCTCCCTGTATAAATGCATTTTAAATTATTGGTGTTATAAAAATATGATGTACACTTTCCAAAAAGATATTCATTCTATTGTGCCAAGAAATGTGTATCTATACTAATTATATACAGATATATATACATTTATATAGACATATATATATATGAACAAATAAGAAACTTTGTCCTTGGCCCTGACCCTTCTCTGCACACTGCCCCAGGACACCCAACACGGGCTGTTCTCTGGCCCTCATGTCACGTTCTCGGCATACATTCTCATACAGGCCTCCTCATCGTCCCACCTTGCTTTTCTCTCTGACTTGTATTCTTTTTCAAGGCTAAGCTCAAAGATCCCCTTATCTCTCCAACTGTCCTTCATGTTCCCATGCCCAGATAATTTAGTTCTGTTCTACCTTTAGCTCCATAGGTCTGTGCACAGGACGCTCTTAGGGTTTTTAACCCTATTCTTGTGTGTTGGTGTCACCACCTCCCACCAGCTGTCAAGCCTTTTGAATTAAGAAACCACGATCCCAGGAATGAATGAATAAATTCTTTGCTCACTTGTGTGTCTTAACTACCTGCTGTGGTTAGCTATTGGTAACATGTACAGAGTTAAATTAGAATCAATAGTCTTCCTTAGAATTAGTTTTCTGTCAAAGTAGTTTTTTTCCTTTCTTCTCTCCAAATCCTTTATCATTTGGTATCCTGTTATTTTACTCTTGCTATAATATATTCCTATTAAATGACATTTTTGTCTTATATTATTAACAACTTTAAGTCCTGCTCCAATTTATGTAAGAAACTTAATACAATATCCTCTGTGTACCGTTTAAACTAAATAAAAATCTTTTTCCACCAAAGGCAGCATCACTTTTTCCACTTCCCTCTCCCCACTTGACTGCATCCCTGGGTAAAGCCACAGTTAGCTCTTCATGTGTCAATGAACTTGCATAATGTTTTCGAGTCAGTATTCTTTCCTAGCTTATCTTGCTCCTGCATATGTAATTGGCTATGATTATTTGACAGTTTCTTCTTATTTAACACAGATTTCAAAATCAAAACTTTCTAATGAACTTTGCTTAGGCTGGTGTCATCATATATGCTGCTATTGCATAATTATGCTTTGTGCAACACTATAGACAAGTGAAGTCCAAAGGATGACAAGGGATTCAACAAAGAGATAATCTTAAACTTGTCAGACAATAAAAGTGAATTTCCTAAAATTATTACTATAGTGATAAGTGGGCAGCACCTGTGGCTCAGTGAGTAGGGTGCCGGCCCCATATACCAAGGGTGGCGGGTTCGAGCCCAGCCCTGGCCAAATTGCAGCAACAACAATAAAAACAACAACAAATAGCCAGATGTTGTGGCAGGCGCCTGTAGTCTCAGCTACTCAGGAGGCTGAGGCAAGAGAATCACCTAAGCCCAAGAACTGGAGGTTGCTGTGAGCTGTGACACCACAGCACTCTACTGAGGATGACAAAGTGAGACTCTGTCTCTGAAAAAAAAATGTGTGTGTGTGATTATATATATATATATATATATATATATATAGTGACAAGTATACACAACTTTGGTGTTAATCAGGTGTAAAATTTTTTATCCCTAAGAAAACTTATTGAAATGATAGTGCTTTGATGTATGGAATGGATTGTTTACCTAATGAAGCAACATAACCAATATCTCCGGAGTAACCAGCTTTACCGCTGGCAGCAAACTCCTTAGGGCAAGGACTTTATGTGTTTGACACAATTATACTTATTGTATATCAGCGTGTTTAAATATTTAGTAACAGTTCCTCCCACACCTATTCCTGGCAGGTCTAGTCTTCCTGACTTGCCATGTTTGTAATCAAATATGTATTTCTACATTAATCATTTGAGGTGTGGTGCCTCTGTTAAACCCAGGTGGGATTATGCCATCTTCTCCAGGCTTGGGATGTGCTCTGAGTGACTGGATTATTAGTTATGAATATCAAACAGTAGTCTGTCTTACTTTCTTTTTAAAATCTCTTCATTTTAGAGATAGATTGCTTACAGATTGAGCTATATTATCTCCTAGTAAAGCAGTCTCTGCTGTTGCAGTTACACCAGGAGCAGAACTTTATCATCCAAACTGTATAAAGGAGGTTGCTTCACTTCTTTGGATGTCAGTTTGCTTATCTGTAAAAAGATTTTCTAGGCTAATTGCAGATGGTTACAGCCCCAAAGTTCTAGTGTATCATTTATTTCCAGATAGCATATTTGTTTTTTTGTTTTTTTTTTTTGAGACAGAGCCTCAAGCTGTCACCCTGGATAGAGTGCTATGGCATTACAGCTCACAGCAACCTCCAATTCCTGGGCTCAAGCGAGTTTCTTGTCTCCACCTCCCATGTAGCTGGGACTACAGGCGCCTGCCACAACGCCCGGCCATTTTTTGGTTGCAGCCATCATTGTTGTTTGGTGGGCCCGGGCTGGATTTGAACCTGCCAGCTCAGGTGTACGTGGCTGGCACCTTAGCCTGTTGAGCCACGGGCGCCGAGCCCAGATAGCATATTTGTGTTTATCTACTCACAAGGAATTACTTAGTTGACTTTTAACTTTTCTTAGAGAATGCAAAAAGAAAAATGGTGCTACCACTTAAATGTTTAATCTGTTTCCTAACTTATTTCCTTAAGGGGATTTTATCCAATATTCATTTTACAGAAAGAGAGAGTTATTGTAGCAACAGATGGGAATTCCAAAACACATACATATACGATATTTAATTATGTAAATTGTAAAAGAACACTTTAATTATGTAAATTTTTAAAGAACAACAAAATTTGAAGCAATAAAAAAGAAAACATCTTTTGGATCCAGGAAGCAAGAATATACTAATTGTGTGAACTCTGTCCCTTGAGTTCTTTATCAGTAAAATAGGAATCTTATCTCTTTACCAGAAAACAAGAACTGAGATAAAGACATAAAGGTCCACTGTAGTTACTGGCATTTCAGTTGGAAAGTTTCTTATATAAATATACTGGGCCACACACTTTGTTATGAAAGATAGAGCACAACTATAGCTCAGGAGGACGGAGAGAAATGGAGTGGGAAGGGAGGGGAGGGGGGAGGTTTGATGGAGGGTAAAAGGTGGGACCACACCTATGGAGCATATTGCAAGGGTACAAGTCAAATCTGTCAAGTGTAGAACATAAATGTCTTAACACAATAATCAAGTAAATGAGGGGAAAGCTATGTTGATTGGTTTGATGTAACCATGTCAGATTATATATATAAAAAAATCAACTCATTGTACCCCACATATGCATACATGTATTCATGATCTATGT
>CAUYON010211878.1:0-43318 GCA_963573935.1 Arctocebus calabarensis
GTTTCATAGTTCTCTTTATAGAGATCTTTCATGTCTTTTGTTAGGTAAATTCCCAGATATTTCATCTTCTTTGGCACTACTGTAAAAGGAATAGAGTCCTTGACTATATTTTCAGCTTGACTATTGTTGGCATATATAAAATTTAGTGATTTGTAAATATTGATTTTTTTATCCTGAGACACTACTGTATTCCTTGATCACTTCTAAGAATTTTGAAGTTGAGTCCCTGGGATATTCCAGGTATAGGATCATATCATCAGTGAAGAGTGAGAATTTGATCTCCTCTGACCCTATTTGGATACTCTTGATCACCTTCTTTTGCCTGATCACGATGGCTAAGACTTCCATTACGATGTTGAATAGCAGTGGAGACAGTGGGCGTCCTTGCCTCATTCCTGATCAGAGTGGAAATGTTTTCAATTTTATACCATTCAATATGATATTGGCTGTGGTTTTTCTGTAGATGGCCTCTATCAGTTTAAGAAATGTCCCTTCTATGCCTATTTTCTTGAGTGTTCTGATATGAAAGGATGCTGGATATTATTAAAGGCTTTTTCTGAATCAATTGAGAAAATCGTATGGTCTTTGTTTTTTATTTTATTGATGTAATGTATTATATTTATAGATTTGTGTATGTTGAACCAACCCCATAACCCTGGAATAAAACCAACTTGATCATGATTATATATGTTCAATTTATCTATTTTTCCTTTGTTTTCTTGTGACTTCAGTATCATATCTTTTAAAAATGCTTAATTCATGATTACAAAGATTTGTATTTATGTGTTCTTATAAGAGTTTCATAGTTTTAGTTGCTACATGTAGGTCTTTGATCCATTTTGAGTTAATTTTGTATATGGTGCGAGGCAGGGATCTAACATAATTTGTTTGCATGTGAATATCCGGTTGTTATGGCACCATTTGGTAAAAATTTCTTTTTTCTAGGCTAGTGTGGTGGCTCATGGCTATAATCTCAGCACTCTGGGAGGCCAAGATGGGAGGATCCCTTGAGCTCAGGAGTTCGAGACCGTTCTGTGCAAGAATGAGACCCCATCTCTAAAAATAGAAAAATTAGCTGGGCATTATGGTGGGCACTTAGTCCCAGGTACTTGAGAGGCTGAGGTAGGAGTATCACTTAAACCCAGGTATTTGAGGTTGCGATGAGCTGATGTCAATGTACTCTAGCCTTGGCAACCGAGCAAGACTCTGTTTCAAGAAAAGAAAAAGAAAAGAAAAGCTTTTCCTACTCTTCTGTAAAAATTTGTAAAGTAAGTATCTCCACAATTCCTGTCTGAATAGATAGACTGTGAGGAGTGAACCAGATGATGAAGGAGGCTGTGGCCAAAATTTTGTAAGCCCTCATTATTAGGGAAAGCATCCTTTGCTTGATGAGACTGTGGGCCTCTGCAGTCTCTGCCATTTCTGCCCCCTCAGGAATTGGTGTGTACACCTTGCAAACAGGGTGACATGGCTCCTTTCGCTAATAATTTCTTTGTACCCTTCTTCAATAATAGAACAATAGAACTTTATTTTATACTTTGTCTTGAGTCATTTAAGAATGAAGGCAGGTAGCTGTTTGCTTTTTTTTATTGTCAGTTTCTCCAATGTGTCCAGACTGTTTCAGGCTCAGGGACACTTTCATGGACTGAAACATTTTTTCTATGAGTAAGAGGATTTTCTGTAAGAGGATTGCACTTTATCCAGAGGCAAGGAGAGGTAAATGTACAAGTAGAGGCACTCGCTTAATATAGTCTGGAGGTAAATCTCAGAACTTCCTTAGGTTAGGACCCCTCCATCTTCCTTGGAGAACTTGGAGGCAGAAGGCAAGAACTCGTTCTTTGGAAAGAATCTCCTTTCAAAGTAGAGAGCTGACCTCACTCCTAGCTTGCTTTGTTTCTTAGGTTGCCATTAACAGTGGGAATTATACACCTTCAAGACCCTTCCCCTGGCAAAAGGCTGGTGAGCGACTATAGTTGCAGCTGGACTTGGCCTCAGTGGTGGTCTCTAGGTAATGGTGTGACGTCTCTCTGAGAGTTCCTAGGGCAGCCCTCCTTGGTTCAGTCTGGCCCTGAGCTGCCCTCTCCTCTCACCTGGGCCACCAGGAGGGCACAGCATCAGTGCTGCCCACTAAGAGACAGAGGGACGCCAGCTTTAGAACTCCCCAAGGAATTTATGGTTTCCCTAACCTATGAATTTCCATCACAGCCTCACACTCAGAAGACACTTGCAGGAGAGGATAGTGTTTTACAACTTTGTGATCATGGAAGGTGCTTGAGGAGGAGGAACTCAGAAAAGGCAAGGATAAGGAAGTCTCTGAAGGACACACTAAATTCTGAGGAAAAGGTCCATTGTGCCTTAATTTCCCTTGCCCTCCCCCACGGGAAAGTATGTATAGTGGGGCTGACCCTGGGTCAGGGATGGCAGGGCAGGGCTCTTCTAAAGAAGACGTCTGAGGGGCTGGGCTGCATCTCCTTCAGTTTTGTATGGTGGCCTCCTGGTGGTATTCACTCCAAAGACCCTGCCTCTTTGGGAAAGCATTCGATCATGCCACACACTTGGCAGCTGGATCTGTCTCTCTGGCACTGCTCTTCCCCTGCAGAGCAGGCCCTGTGCCTTAGCTCACCAGTACACACAGCTTTTGCAGGTGAGCTGGTCTGGCTGGGACTCTTGTCCCCAGTGGCTTGCCTGGGCAGTCTGCTGCAGGCTTGGTGGGCGGTCTCTCTGTCCTCTCTTGGCAGACAGGACTCCCTCAGCCCCACTCCTGGTGTCTGCAGCCTGCGTAGTCCCCTCCCCTTGAGTGTAGGCAGGACTTGCGACCTAACTTCTAAGGAGTAGAATATGAGAAAAGTGGTGAATGTCACTTCTTTGTTTCCATTACATGAGATTCCCCCTTTGCCTTCATGGTTTGCACACTTTTAGGAAGCTGGTGGCCATGTTGGAAGGCCCACGTGGCAAGGAGCTGCAGCCACCTCAGCCTGACGCCCTCAATGGGCCAAAGGCTCCTTTTCCTGCCAATGGTCCTTCCCCCACTGGGGGCTCAAATGAACCCCTGACCTTGGCCAGCACGGCCCCTGTGGGAAATTCTGAGCCAGAGAGAACCCAAGAAGGGTGTGCCTAGGCTGCTTACCCAGAGAAACCACAGATAATAAGTGCTCATTGCCTAAGCCCTATGTTTATAGTAATTTGTACACAGCAGTGGGTAGCTAATACCTCACTCACATCATTCCTTTCTGATGCTGGGGCACTGTCAAAAAGGTGTGTACACCTGTCCTTTCCAGATAACAGAGCTGTAACAATGGCTGTCACTCACTGCACGCAGATGTATGAGGGGCCTGTCCCAGCTGAGCCGCCCAGCCCAGTGATGAGGGACCTGTCCCAGCTGAGCTGCCCAGCTCAGTGTAGCCATCTGGGCAGCCCTAGCCTGGGGTGCAATATTTAGGAGCGGATAGTTTGGCAGCAGGGATAGGTGAAGGCAGAGTAAAACCACACCCCAGTCCTGGTGCCTCTACACACAGCAGGGATGGCCTCACGTGCTTTGCGAGCCCCGTAGTCTCTGGCAGGTAGAGTTGCAGTTGGTCATCCCTCAGTAAATGTTTGCTGATCCATTTGATTCGTTCATTCCTGAAGTTTTGGTTGGGCTGGTAGAGCAGTGCCAGACTCTATTGAGGGCATCAGTTAGCTAGAGTTGGGATAGTGCTGTGGTACAGAGTGTGGAGGTGACACCACATTTTAAGAGAGCTTGTGGTGTTGAGGATGTAGAGAGAAGGGTATAAAGGACACAAGAACCAGGTAGGCGGCGACCCAATTTGGCCTCCAAACTTGCAAGGAAAAAATTCAAAAGTCTAAACCTTTAGTGCATGCCCACCTTGACCTGGAACCAGAAGGACTAGAATGGCTGTGCAGAGACATCACGCTGGTTTTTGTGGGTCTTCCACCCTCCTAGAAGAAGAGGTTCTGTTGTATTAGAGATCTCAGTAGTTGGGCTATTAGATTCTGATAAACTTTTCCATTTCCTTCCTGTGAAATTAGAGTTGGATAGAAGAAACTTTGCAAGTCCAGGAGCCCAATGACCCCATTGCATAGGTAAAGATACCAAGGCCCTCTGAGATGAATTGCCCTGCCCCAGATCACCCAGTCATTGCACAGTGGGGCTAGAACTCGGTGTCTTCGCTGTGTCACACCATTAGATCCTCTGCCTTGGGAATGGCACTTTATAACCCTGGCAGCCAGGGAATTTATGGCTGCTGTGCACCATGGCAGTCATGGCCTTCCAACACCCTGGGGAAAAATGCAGCTGAGAACAAACATGGGAGTGCCTGGGGCAGGGGCCCATCTTTCTGCCTTCCCTCCAGGCTCTAGGCGAGGAGAATTCGTCAGCGGCAGGAGGCATCTTGTTCGTATTTTCTCGGCCGGGAGGTCCTGGCAACAGCTCTTTATTTCCTGTAAGGGAATGAGTTTTTAATCTCTGAGCTCTTCCTCCCTTTGGATGGGGTGGGGGTTAGGGACAGGAAAACTGAATCCAGAGCCCCTTCTTCCTATGCTGTGTCCCTCTGGATGGCTGGCAGTGTGCAGCAGTTGAGAGCCGGGGTCCTGCCCATGTACGCTCTGGGCAGAGATCAGGAAGCCAGAGGTGGAGGCAGGGCAGCACCCTCCAAGGCCCCAGCAGCACAGCCCTGGGCTCACGGGAAAGAGGGCGGTCTTTCCTATCCCATGTAGGGCTAAAGCTGGGGGTGAAGATGCATGTCTGTCCCAACTCACACCCCATGCTGGATCTTTTCCCCACTTGCCTGTTCTGGAATGCCTCCTTGGCCCCCCAAGTCTAGGTCCGGTGCTCCTTCTGGGAGTACCCCTGGCACCCTGTGCTGCCCTGTCCCCAACCCTGTCAATGATGTCATAATTGCCTGCTGGCTGGTGTGCCTCCCTGTCAGCCTGGCTCCTTGTAAGCAATAAGAATGGTGAGGTTGGGTGAAGGGAGAAGCCTATCGCAGGTGGTTGCTGCTGAGTCTTCATCTGGTCCCATGAGATGCCCTGGAGCTGGGGTGGCCTTTCCAGAGCCGCCCACCATTGTGGCTAGGAGGTCAGGTCTCTCTTTCCTTATGCCTGGCCATAGCCTGGGAGAAAGCAGGACCTTGGCAGGACTGTTCCCAGTGAGCACCTATAGCTAGAGTGGGTCTGTCCCTGAGGAGGGGGCTGGGTTGAGTGCCACAGCACCCGCCAGACATTTCCAAGACAGACATGTTTTGATTGCTATGGTAATGGGACTAGGTCCCCAGAAACACCTGGATGTGTGAGTGGAAGAGGGCCTTGTGAGGGCCTTTCCTTCTCTGGGCTCTTCAGTCATTCCCCAGGCAATGTGATTCTCAGCACTTGCCTGTCCTGGCTCCTACATTTTGAGTGCAGCTGTGTGCTGCATGATGACGTTTTAGCCAGCCACTGGCCACGCACACAGCAGTGTTCCTGTGAGACCACGATGGGCTGAAAAAGTTCCCGTTGCCTGATGACATCACAGCATCACAGCGTTGCACTGCCATGCTTCAGCGATGGCATGCGTTTGTGTTGACTCTATAACCCCTGCCCTGCTGGCAGTGTGGAAGTCTGGCACGGACAGCCACGTGCAGTGCATAACGTGTGATGATGACATAAATAGTCATGTTATAGGTTTATGTATTTACTACACTAGGCTTTCTATTCTTATTTTAAAGTGTACTCCCTCTACTTATTAAAAAATAATTAACTGTAAACCATTCTCAGGCAGGTCCTTCAGGAAGTGTTTCAGAGTAAGTCACTGACATTATAGGAGATGACAGCTCAGTGCGTGTCACTGCCCCTGAAACCCTCCAGGGGGACAAGATGCGGAGGTGGAAGGCAGTGATACTGATCATTCTGCCACCATGTGGGCCTCGGCTAAGGTGTGTGTGCATATTAGTGTCTAACAAAAAATGTTTAAAAAGTAAAGAAATAAGAAGTGTTAAAAATAGAAAAGAGTTTAAAGATATAAAGAAAGAAACTATTTTTGCATAGCTGTACCATTGGTTTTTTTAAGCAACGTTAGTTATTACAAAAGAGTCAAAAGTTTAAAAAATTGAAAAACTCATAAAGTAAAAAGTTTGTTTTTTTTTTTGAGACAGAGTCTCATTTTGTCGCCCCCAGTAGAGTGCTGTGGCGTCACAGCTCACAACACCTCCAACTCTTGGGCTTTTCTTAAGCGATTCTCTTGCCTCATCCTCCGGAGTAGCTGGGACTACAGGCGCCCGCCACAATGCCCAACTATTTTTTGTTGCAGTTGCCACTGTTTTTTAGCTGGCTGGGGCCAGGTTCGAACCTGCCCCCTCGGTATATGGGGCCGGTGCCTTACCCACTGAGCCACAGGCGCCCCCCAAGATTAACTTCTTATTGAATAAATTTTTGTTTGTAAGTTTAGTGCAGCCTCCTTGTATAGTTATTTGAATTCCACAGCAGTGCACAGTGGCATCCCAGGCCTTCACATGCCGCACCACTCACTCATTGACAGAGCAGCGCCCAATCCCACGGGCTCTATTTATGGGAAGTGCCCTGCACAAGTGCACCTTTTATACTGTATTTTTACTGTACCTTTTCACATTTAGAGGCAAATACTCACCATTGTGTTTCAATTGCCTGCAGTATTCAGTACAGTGCCATGCAGTACTAACATGGGTGTGTAATGGGCCATATCAGCTAGGTTTGTATAAGAACACTATGAGGTCCACACAGTGATGAAAAGGCATCATGATGCATTTTTTAGGATGTGTCTCCATCGTTAAGGAATGCATGCCCCTATATCCCCTTAAAGTGTGACACCAGAATTTACTGTGATGCTCCTGGGTGTTTGGTCCCCAGACCAGAACTGCACCATCAGTGCCGTTCTGTAGTCTGGAGGCCAGAGCTGCAGAGACCCTGGACTCCCTCTGTGCCTACAGCTTGCTATAATCCAGAAGGCTCTTCCCTGGATGTGTCCTCCTGGCCTCCTTGTCCCACTCTCATAAAGCTCTGTGTGTGTGTGTGTGTGTGTGTGTGTATGTGTGTGTGAGAGAGAGAGAGAGAGGGAGAGAAGGGAGGAGGGACAGTGATGTCTAAGTGTAGGATTTACCATTTATTCTTATTAAATTTTATCTAGACTCATCTGGCCTTTACGTGCAACCCACTAAGATCCGGATTTTCTTAACTGAGGAGTTTGTGGGTGCTTTCAGCCTCACACCTGTCTCTGATTCTCACTGAAATACATAGTTGACGTGTACTGTGTACTCAGCACGTGTGGGTCTTAATCTAATCATTTCAAGTGGATTTTCCCCCTTTAACCCTCACTATAATTGGAAGTAGGCATTCTTATTAGGTCTATTTTACGGTAAAGAAGCTGAGGATTAGAGGGATTAATTAATTTTCCCAAGGTTACAGAAGTTAAATTGTGGAGCAGAGATTCGAATCCAAGTCTACCTGATCCCTGTATGTGCTAACTGCTATTAGGCAGTATATAATCCCCATGACTTCATCCAGGGTGCTCATTAGAATGACGGGCAGGAGAGACCTACAGACAATATTGTTTAGGAGGTAAACGTGGGAAGTCATGTGACACAGTGAAGTGAGATGACATCAGCTATCCTCACTGTATCTTGCCACACACTCCAATTTGCAAGAGGCCCAGAAATCCCAAGGAAAATGGGATTTCTACTTATGTGTATTTATCCATCTGTAAATCTGTAGATATAGAAAGGCAAAATGGGACATCTTAAAAACAACCACTCAAAGTAGATACATCAGCTGGGAGCTATGCACTGTGGTCCCCTTTACCTGACAGCTCCTAATGCTCTTCCCGGCCCTACCCTCAGATCCCAGGGCTTAGTCTCAACTTAAATATTGCTCTCTCCAGAAAGCCTTCCCAGACTGCTCAGACTAGTGGGGCCCTCTGCTCCTGGGGCACTTGCCCCCTCCTCCCAAAAGCTCACCACACTTGCAGTGACTGGCTTCCTATCTGGCATCTCCCTGAAGGAAGGGACCTTGTGTTCTTTATTCTGACCTAGCCCCTGGCCTGGCCCAGGTTTGGCCTTGCGTTTATGGAGATTATCTCATTGTCAAATTATACAGTCCTTGGGAAGAATTTTTTTTCTCTATGAGATTTTTCTCTGTTGAAAACTATCCCAACTTTTAGTTTTAGAAATTGTAGTTGTCCTTTTGTTAAGAAGACTGACGGTGCCCATTATAAAGTAAAACAAAAAGAATGCGGGCCTCAGTGATGGAATCCATTCAGATATATGGAAATGAATCAGCCCAGCAGCTGATGTGAATGAGATGAGCTCAAAAGTTCAGAGCAAGGTGGGAGGGACCATTCCTTTGCCCTATTGCAATATAATTGCTTCTAGTGTGTCTGATGAGTATGTTTCTGTCTTGAAAATTAAGTTATTAATTATAGGGCAGCACCTGTGGCTCAAAGGAGTAGGGTGCCGGCCCCATATGCCGGAGGTGGCGGGTTCAAACCCAGCCCTGGCCAAAAACTACAAAAAAAAAAAAAAAAAAGTGGAAGGTAATTTATTAATTACATTAAAATCTAGTTAGAACATGTGAATGGAGTTACACTTTGTTACAAATAAAGGCATTGTCCCTCCAGGTAACCTGGACTGAGTTAGAATATGGGCAGGGCTGAAAGAGTAAGTGTAAAATCGGGCTCAGTGCCCATAGCACAGTGGTTAAGGCACTGACCACATGCACAGAGGCTGGCAGGTTCGAACCCAGCCCAGACCAGCTAAACAACAGTGACAACTGCAACAAAAAATAGGTGGGATTGTGGCAGGTGCCTGTAGTCCTGCTACTTGGGAGGCTGAGGCAAGAGAATCTCTTAAGCCCAAGAGTTTGAAGTTGCTATAAGCTGTGACGCCACGGCACTCTACTGAGGGTGACATAGTGAGACTGTGTTTCAAAAGAAAGAAAAAAGGACAGCACCTGTGGCTCAGCGAGTAGGGCACCGACCCCATATACCGAGGGCTGCGGGTTCAAACCCGGCCCTGGTTGAACTGCATCAAAAATTAGCTGGGCGCTATGGCAGGCGCCTGTAGTCCCAGCTACCTGGGAGACTGAGGCAAGAGAATCCCCCTAAGCCCAAGAGCTGGAGGTTGCTGTGAGCTGTGACTCCACAGCACTCTACTGAGGGCGATAGAGTGAGACTGTGTCTCCACAAAAAAAAAAAAAAAAAAAAAAAAGAAGAAGAAGAAGAAGAAGAAGAGCATAGGGGCGGCACCTGTGGCTCAAAGGAGTAAGGTGCTGGACCCATATGCCAGAGGTGGTAGGTTCAAATCCAACCCTAGCCAAAAAAAAAAAAAAAAAAAAAAAAGACGTAAAATTGACTTGAATGGCTCTTCCTTTTCCACAGATATATATACATCATTCACACACATTTATATGTGTGTGTGTGTGTGTGTGTATATGAGTCAGGTCTAAAGGTAGAGAAATAACATATAAGTCAATATGTTATTGACTCTTAATAGATAATCGGTGGATTGATTTTGAGAAGAGTAGGCAGAAGCAGGAGGAAGCAGGCAAGTCCCATGTCTTTTCTAAGAAAGACAGTGAGCCGTCGGCCTCCCTACCTCTGGCCATTCATTTTATGTCATATCTCCTCACCCCCACATCCTTACTTGGGCTTTGCTTCATGTCCCTGTGAGCTGATTTTCACCATAAACAAGTGTCAACGGGAAGGGAGGCCCTGCAGCGCTCAGGTCAGCACCCTCCTGGGCATGGCCTTGCCCATGGGTTGCTGCCAGGCCTTCCTTCTGCTCTGGGGGGATGACAGGTGCTTTGTCCCTTAAGCCCCACCAGCTTGGTCCCACTGTGACTCTGAGATCTTTTTTGTCTGTCATAGCAAGTCAGTGTTGGAAAGGTTTTAAAAATGTCACCCAAGTCACAGCCATTCATCAAAGACTTTGTAAGTGAGAATGGGCCTTGGGGAAGTGAGGGCTGTAACTACATTGAAAATGAAGGTGCCTGAGTGACCAGGGTCTCTCCTCCCACAGCATCACAGCACCCAAAGCAAGGGCCAAGTCTCCCCAGTGCTCCTTTCACTCCTGAAGCATCTCAATTCCCAACAAGAAGTGAGCAAAAGCAGAGGCTCCTGACTCACACACTCACAGACTGTCGGCTCCTGACTCACACACTCACAGACTGTCAGCTCCTGACCGTGGCCTTAGGTTCATGCTGCTTTCAGAACCAGAGCCAGACATCGAACATAGAACAAGGCCGGGGATTCGCACTTACAATGAGAAAACCCCAAAGCCCCGGGAGCATGTGGCTCTTTTGGTAAAGGAATCAGACTGGAACTCTGGTGATAGGTCTCTGCTGTTTCTGCCAGGAAGGCAGAGCCCCTGTCCCAGGCCTTAGGCCACTGGGTGTAGAGTTTCCTCGGTAACCCAGAGGAGATACCAAAGGAGGCAGAAGGACCAATGGCTAATGCGAGGAGCTGGCACATTCTTTCCTCTGCCATGTGAAAATTTTCCAAATGTGGGGAGCCATCTGCAGATGATGTGAGAGTTGGGCCACTTCCACTCTCATCATGGGCTTGACAGCAGTGGAAAGTGAGTCCAGAAAGAGCCCTTGTGTGTCATAAAGAAAATTTAAGCCGTATGTTTCTCATTCGTTTACTCTTAAGTCATCAAAATGTTGGTTTTAAAGAAGCTTTTGATGTCCAACTTGCTTTCTGCTTTTTTATGGGAAGAAAGAGAGGAAGTCACGATTCTCTAGGTGCAAATTACCCGGTTTTAAGAAAGCTGTAGATAGATTCAGTACCCCAAATACTGGAAGACTGGAGGAAGTTCCAGGCAGGGGACACAGATGGGGACATTTGTCCTCATTCAACACAATGAACTTGGGCACTAGGTGTGGCACGTGAACAGGTGCCAGGTGAGGGGCTCGTGGCTCTGCTCTATGAGTAGTATCAGAAAATGAGGGAGACATGTAACCAAATAAATTATTGTGCCGTTCACTGAGGGTGACTCTGCTGCCCACAGTCACTTTCTGATAAAGAAACTCTGGCTCAGTCGTTAATACGCTCAAGGTCATCTAGGCAGCAGGCATGGTCCTATAACTGAGATTAGAATAAAGGCTATCATGCTCTAGATTCATGCATTTGACTGCCTCTAGGAGGAGGGAGCAGTTCCTGGGCTGGGAGGAAGAAGAAGAACCCTCCAGGCAGGGGAAATGACACCTGAGAAAGCCCCAAGAAAGGAAGGGTACATGTAAGGGACAGAATGGTCTGTGTGGTAGAGGATAAGATGTGGGGCCAAAGGTGAGGCAGGAGAGGCTAGCGAGGGACGGCCTGGGCACCAAGCATGGGTGTGGTCTCTGACCTGAGTGGAGGGAAACCACTCACAGTTGTCAGACCTCTCCAGGGGACTAAGATTTGGATGCAGGGTTGAGGACTACTGGTACTGTGGGGGTTGCAGCTGAAGCAAAGGAAAGAACTTCAGTTCATAGGATTTGGCATGACTGTGTGCTTGGGAGGGAAAGGGGAAGTGTTGAGAATGAAAGAGGATCTTAGTGGGGAACCCAGAGGAGGGGTGCAGGGGCCTACAGTTTGGGGGAGAGACCCGTGAAAACTATGGTGACACTCCTGTTAGGAGCCCAAGAATCTATGTGAATATGTGAGCTCAGGGGTACCCCTAAAACTTTCCAGGCTTTGAAATCCAGATCACTTTTGTTCTGGTAGCCATAATGGCCTAATTGACATGTTCCCTGCCCATAGCAAGTGTCACCATATACATATAAATACAACTCTGCGGGGTGTGTGTGTGTGTGTGTGTGTGTGTGTGTGTGTGTGTGTGTGTGTGTGTGAGGGAATGTCCCGCTGAGGAGATGTTGTTGAACTGATAATTAAAGCAGAAGCAGAAGCTCTTGGATGAACCAGGGAGGTGTCCTAGGCATGTGCCAGGTGCTGAATGGGCTGCTGAGTCTGGGAAACAGTAGGAAGTTCCAAGCGGCTAGGTGTGTCGGGGAGATGTGATGGGGATGATGACGGGGATGAGGCTGGCCAGAGCGCCCAGACCCATCGGGAAGAGCTGTGGAAGCCGAGTGGAGGTTCGAATCTTCACCTGGGTTCCTCCCTCTAACTTGTCCTGGGGGCCTCTGAACATAACAGAGCCCTTGGTGCCCACAGGGTCTTGAGAGTTCATCTTGTCCAGCTTTGTCCTTGGGGAGTACTTCATCTACCTTGTCCTGGACATGTAGAGACCTCCTTGTGTTTGAGCATTTAAAAAAAGAAAATTTAGCTCGGTGCCTGTGGCTCAACAGGGTAAGGCGCCAGCCACGTACACCTGAGCTGGCAGGTTCGAATCCAGCCCGGACCGCAAACAACAATGACGGCTGCAACCAAAAAATGGCCGGGCGTTGTGGCGGGCTCCAGTAGTCCCAGCTTCTTGGGAGGTGGAGGCAAGTGACTCGCTTGAGCCCAGGAATTGGAGGTTGCTGTGAGCTGTGATGCTACAGCACTCTATCCAGGGTGACAGCTTGAGGCTCTGTCTCAACAAAAAAAAAAAAAAAAAGAAAGAAAGAAAATTCTACAGCTTCACTGGGTTGACCTTGCTTGGTGCAGGAATCCACATTCTAATTATTTTCCTCTATAGTTTCAGCTTATTTCTGTCGATTCTCGGAAGGAGTGGAAGCAGTCTCTGTGTGCTATGATGGGAGACCCCCACATTCCCAGGAGGTCACCAAAGAAGAGCATTTATGGGGCTCCTGCTATGTGAAAGGCCTCTGAAGCTTGCTACATAAAGAATTAGAAGAAGGCTATGTTAACCAGTTCAATGAAAATATTTCCAATTGTATATAAAACCAGCACTTTGTACCCCATGATTACATTAATGTACACAGCTATGATTATAAAAAAAGAAAAGAAAAAAGAATTAGAAGACCCACTGTTTGGCTACAAGTTGATTACATACGGGCATAAGGAAATAAAGAAAAGTAGTAACATAAGGCAACATATTAATATAGATACTAAGTGTCCAATAAAATCTGCCCTGATGTTCCTCTGCCTGAGCCCCACAGAGGGCAGCGTGAGGTTGCATGGTTTGTGTCATGGCCAAGCTCCCAGAGGTAGAGCTGTCTTTGTCCTCTTTGTGTGAAGCCCTGATCTCCACCTCAGTATCTAGTTTATAAAAGGTGCCTAGTAAAGTGTGGAGGACTAATAGCTGGACAGTAAAGACAGTAAGTTTCTCTTAGAAGGTCAGAGGATATAGGGACCCCTGTGGGCTGGCACAGTCAGAAAAAGTTGGACAAAGGCAATGAAGCGTCTGTCTGCTTAGCTTTTAGTAATGGGAAATGAGGACATAATAATGAGTTTAGAAAGTAGCAAGCTGAGGAGAAAAGAGGCTTCTCACAATCCAGCTCCAGTTAATGCTTTCCAGGTGGTGTCCATAAGCCTCTGCTTTCTCACTCCAAACACAGTGGCTTCTGGACAAATGGCCAATGGGTCACTTTAATTGATGACCAGATGCTGAGCCACAAGGACCCTGGGTCCATCCCAGGCATCCTCTCAGATTTTTCTGGAGGCCTCCAGGATCCTACTGTTTCTACTAGAGAGTGCCCCCTTCTGAGTCAACCCCTTTCCTTCTCCCTCAAATTAAAACAGCTAATCTTAGATACTTTCTGATTACACTTTGCCAGGTCTCATTAGCAGATTTAAAACATGTGAATCTTCAGCTGGAGAAGGAGCCACTTTCATTGGTGTGGTGTGTGTTCCGTCTCCATGTTGCTGTTGACATTGGCCTCCTTGGAGAGAAGCAGAATGACCCCCCTCCTTCCTAGGAGAGTGGCCATGGGCTGTTGGCCAAGTGCCTGAGCCAGTGGGCAAGGGGTGATGAACACCTGTTCGAGGGAGTGTGACCTCCTCTGGTGGTAGGCACATTTGGCTCAGAATACATCTCAGAAGTGCACAGGCATGGGCGGCACTTGTGGCTCAAAGGAGTGCCGGTCCCATATGCCGGAGTTGGCGGGTTTAAATCCAGCCCCAGCCAAAAAAAAAAACAAAAAACCACACACACAAAAAGGTGCACAGGCATTCATTTATATATTCCTTTAACATTACTGATCACTTAGCATATACCAGATGCTGAATCATCCCATACCCCACTTGCCATACGCCAGGTTGTAATGACACAAAGGCACTTCACAAATGGTTCCTGCTGGCCAAGGCCTCACAGCCAGGAGGGTATAAAGGAAGAGCATGTGACCACCAACCTATGTGACCCATGTGGACATGTGCGAAGGGCAACAACAACAGAACAACAGATCTTCATTGCATGTTTGTGTCTCAGGCTCCAAGGACTAAATAATCCCATGAGCACAGAGAAGGGCCTCCTGATTTAATGGATGGGGAGTAGGAAGCAGAAAGCAGCACATCAGGGAAAGGAGAGCATCCAGGCAGACAGAACGGCATGCAAGTGGAGTTTGGAGAGCCACACACCTCTCTCCGCAACTGTCTCTGTCCAGGAGGAGAAGATTCCTGTAAGTATCTTGCAGCTGGTAATGACTATTGACTATAACAGTGGTTCTCAACCTTCCCAATGCCTCCCAATGCTACTACCCTTTAATACAGTTCCTCATGTTGTGGTGGCTCCCAACCATAAAATTATTTTCATTGGTAACTATAACTTGGTAACTATAATTTTATGCTACTGTTATGAATTGTAATGTAAATATCTGATATGCAGGATGTATTTTCACTATTACAAAGGGGTCGCGACCCACAGGTTGAGAACCGCTGGACTATAAAGTGAACTTCAAACATCTCCAGGCATTTTTATTTCATTGAAAACAACCTCCAACAATAGTTCTAGTATCCTGGTGGATTTGTACCTTAGGACCGTGCTGGGAACCCACTAAACCTAGCCATTAGTCACCATCTCCCTCCGCCTTGCTCCTTTCTCTGCTCCCATAAATGTCCCAGTAGTGCTCTTCCTGCTTCAATCTCCAGCCTCCACTAACACAGCTCACTTACTGATGGATGGATCTCAGGGCTTCTCTCATCTCTTCTCGTGGTCCCAGTCATCCTGGGATTGTCCCTAAGTGGGATCCATAGCTAAGAGATTTCAACAAACACAGATAAAATTAGAAGCAGCAGCCAGTGCCCACCTACACACAGCCTGTGATGGACACCATGCAGAGTTCCATGTCCCCTTCTGTCTGCCAACCCGATGCCAAAATCATGATTTATATGGGGATCTAAACCAAACATTTAGGCAGGGCATGGTGGCTCACCCCTATAATCCCAACACTCTGGGAGGCTGAGGCAGATAGATTTTTAAGCTCAGGAGTCTGAGACCAGCCTGAGTAAGAGTTAGACCCATCTCTAAAACTAGCTGGACGTTGGTGTGTGTGTGTGGGGGGCATCTGTAGTTCTAGCTAGTGGGGAGGCTGAGGCAAGAGGATTGCTCAAGCTCAAGAGTTTGAGGTTGCTGTGAGCTATGACACTACAGCACTCTACTGTGATGGAGTGATGGAGTGAGACTGTCTAAAAAAAAAAAAAAAGGACTTCCAAGCCTTGGCCCACAGCAAGGAGCCCTAAATCTGGCATTGGTGAGGGAAGGACGGTGACTCTTGAGGAAGCCAGCTTCTCTCCCACCTTGTGTCTTGGCTCCATACAACAATCCTTTCCAGAGTACTTGAGGCCTAGAGTCTATTTTAATGGGAACAAGAGACTCATAAATCCCAAAGCCAGACTCCCTGGGAAGCTCCTGGCTCAGCTCTCGCCTCCCGGGCGTCCTGCCACAAGGAGCATCTCCCAAACTTCTCTCCCTCTCTCACAATAGACTTCACACTCTGACTTTTGGCTCTGCTAGGGCAGCCTGTACCCTGCTGGCTCGAGGTCTGAGGCTTGCTTGGGTTACTATAAACCAGCATCTTTGGGCTGAACTGCAACCCTCAGTTTTTTCTGAAACTTGGGGTTGCTGGGTCCAGAGATGCTGACCTAGCATTTTAAGGACAGCCTGATAGACTAGTGTTTGGGAAGGTCCCAGACAGCCCTCAGTCCAACCAGTGGGGGTCGTGAGAGGAGGATCTCCATGAGTCCAGCCCAGGTACCTATACTGCCTTTCCTGCCCGGAGGCCTCAGTGCCGGTTCATCCATCCCTCCTCTGTCCCCATCCCTGGTGCTGAGCCCCACCGGCTCCAGCCAGCTGTACAGGTGTCTGTTGCTCTTCTACCCTTTATGGGGGGGCTCTGGCCCCTCCTCTCACGTCTTCCTTTCCCAGTCAACCTTGTCCTGGGTCTAGAGGTCACTAGCAGAGCCCTCCAGTTGCAGCCTGTTTGGGGCTGGAGGAGTTACTCCATGCTGTCAGGCAGATCTGTCAAGAGAGCTTAAGGATCTTTAATTAGGAGGGCCAGCTGGGCTTCTCCACGCCACCCCAGCCTGGCGTATAACTTGATTTCTTAAGATGGAGCCAAGGGAAGGAGGGGGCAGGAAGGGGCCAGCAAACTTACTCCTGTCTCCTCCCTGTGCTCTGAAAACCGCCATGCTTCAGGTCTTACTTCTTACTTCTTGAATTCTATGTTTGGGTCTTTAAAGGTCCTCAAGATTTGCAAGAGAAAGTTTCTGATGGAGCAGACTGATCCCTGGAACAACTCAGAGGAATTAAGTTTATTTCTCTTGTGTTATGGCAAGGTTCTGTGCAGGACTGGGGCTGGGGCTCAGACGTGCCATCTCCAGCCAGGACTGGAGCTAATGGGGCAGAGACTTCCTGGAGGGCACCAGAGCCCTGTGGTCTGGTCATGTTTGGGCTCCAACTTATAGGATGACCTTGGACCAGGTTTTCCTCTCTCTGAGTCTCAGTTTTTCAATAGGAATCAGAGAACACTTTTGCTTTTAAGGCTGTTCCAGATAAGCAACTGCAGGAAAAGGAGTGATTGTCACTAGCAGCAGTTCACATCAAGGCAAGAGGGGTCTGATCTGGTGGCAGAGCTGGACAGCAGTGTTCTCATTTAAACATAGCAAATCCTGGGAGAGTATGTTGGCCCTGGGGACTCTGAGATGATGGGACCAGAATTGGCCACTACGGTGGCTGTGATGTGGTCTGTCTTTGAAGATTAACTTTCTCAGGCTGATCCAGAGGAGGCCAGCGCTCTCCCTGCCTGCCTGATGCTCTCTGGGTATGTCTGCACCTCTTGGACTGCCTTGGGGATCTCAAGCTATTGTGAGAATCTTGCCCTTTGGGACAGTTGCCCAGGGCCCTGATGAGAGGAAGCAGGGAGACAAGAGGAGAACTGTGCTTGTCTTTCCTTCTGGATTAGACACCTTTAATTGTGCTGAGAGCAGAGATCAGGGATAATGAGTCTGAAGGTTGTTTTCTCCCTCAAACTGCCTTTCCCTCTGGCCACTCTCCCTGTAGGGAAGGGGTTAGGGAAGGTGGGCTGGGGCATCCATTGGGCATTCGCACCCTGGGCCCCGGCCTGGGCCTCGGACACTGGGGAGAGCCTGCAGCATGCCCACCACTAGGCATGCAGTGCAGGTTTGTATGTGTGCACACTGGGCCATGGGGGCTGGGTCATGAGTGCCTCCGTGTAAAGCCCTGGCTAAAATGTGCCTCTGAGTGTGGGACAGACATACTGTGTCTGCTGAGCCCACCTGCGCCAGGTGGCTAAGCTGCCCATGTGGGCACCTACTTTATTGAGGCCTGAAACGTGCCATCAATCTCTTTGTCCCTGGAAGGCACAGATGCCATTCCCGTGAGCCACCCTGCCCTAGCACCTTCACCAGCACCCTCCTCATGGCAGAGCTGTGGTTTCTCCATCTGCCTGTGAGCAGGGACCTGACTGGGCTCCACCTTCCCCAGAGTGAAAACAGTGATAGTCTTGCTGCCTCCCAGGCACCCTTGCCCCAAGGCTCCGAGGGCGTGATGCTTTTTATCTGGGCAGAGTCTGTGTGGGGCTGGGCAACTTGTCTTGCATGACAGTCACAGGTGTAGGCAAGAGCACCCCCTTGCCCAAAGGCCTGTTGGCATAGTAGGTGATTTTATAGTGGAAGACAATCCAGTCACATGAGTCACTGTGCAAGGCCACCCAGAACTAGGGTTTCAACCCAACTTTGTTTGTCCCCAAAGACCGTGCTTTTTCCTCAGGAGCTGGGGACCAGAACCAAGGCGGTGAGGTCCCCAGTGGAGATGAGTAAATTTGATTCCTCTGGCCTTTTCTTTAGAGAAAGAGAGTGAGATTGAGAAGACGGCCAGAGAGGCAGGGGCGATCAAACTGTGCACTGGGCTGTCCCTGGGTCATGGGGACAACAGCAGCAGAGCTTGTGGCCACCTCCCACCTTAATTCCCCTACCCTAGCCACCCTGCCATGCCACCCACCAGCCTTGGCTGAGCTCTAACAGCTGTCATTATTGACTACCTACTATGTGCTAGGCTGATTCTAAGTGCTTTACACAGGTCAACACATTTCATCCTGGCAAGAGCCTGGGAAGAAGATTCTTTATTCCAAGGACAACAGAGACTAGAGTGTGGAGAGGCTGGGCGACTTCTTCCTTTGGTGGGAGAATTGTGCATCTGCGTCCAGGGTCCCAGTGCTCACCACCAGCGGGCATCCCTGAGGGATCACTGCCTGCCCTTCTCGTCCCCAGCCCATTGCCTTGAGAGGGGCCTCACAGTCTGAGGTCCTGCGATGGACTGGGAGGGTAGGTCCACCACTCTGACCCTATAGATTAGGAAAGGCTAACTCCACTTAGCCCCACGATGGACAGAGGGTACCTCCCTCCTCTGTGCTGCTTCTGGTGTCAGGCTGTGTTATCCCGTCTTAAAGCAACGCAAAGCACAGCCAAGCTTGCCTGTTCTGGCAGCCCCAGGATAGGCGCGTGTGAGTCTCTCTTCCTGTGGTCAGGATGCAGGTCCTGTCCTGGGATCCCTCTCCACACTCCCTCGCCTCCTGAGGGCAGGGATCTGTCCTTTCCAGCCTGGCCACCCTGGGAGAGGCTCCCTGGGAGCAGGACTTTGGTGGTGGCCTTGTCAGGTGTGGAGGGGAAAGACAAGTACAATTCCTAGACGTGCCCTCACGGGGTGACAGTGCACTGAGGCACAGAGGACATTACTGTGGGCCCTTTGCCTGGTGAATGACCTACCTGAATCCAAATTCGAAGTACCAGCTTCTGCTCTTAAACTCTTTATCCCTCTGTGTATTTATAATGGGAAGAGATGGGGCAGTTGGAGAGGGTAGAACCTGAAGTCCAGAGGGACATGGAAGCTGCGAAGGTGCTCAAGGGCTGCCTGTGAGAAGGTGGGAGGGTGCTGGGCCGGTTTCCTGAACCGTGAACAGTAGTAGGAAAAGGAAGCTGTTTGTGTATAAACTAAAGCTTGTTCTCATCCTGGAAGCTTCTGACTTGGGGACCCATAGGCTTGGAGCAAAACACATTGTGGGGAGAAAAATCATGTGTGAGCTGTTCCTGCTGGCCGCCTTTCCCTGGCATACTCCACACCTGCCAGGCACCCTCCCCCAACCCTGCTGAGCCCAAACACAGCCTCTGCAGGAACAGCAGGAGCCCCTGCGCACACAACACGGTGGCAGGCTCAGCACTCGGGCCGGGTGCCCTCAGTGCTGCCCACCATGAGCTGCAGCTGGACTGGGCTCCGACCAGACCACTACTGGTCAGTCGATAGCAGACCCTACCCTCTACTGGGCTGGGGCCCTGGGCCACTGAGGCTAGCTGCAGCAAGACAGGGCCTGTTCCATTTGGCAGCAACTGGTTATGTAAATAACATGCAAATTGACCCTTTCTTGTGTCTCAGTCTATAGTCAGGCATTTTTCATCTTTGACCTGAAACTTTGCTCTCAGCAGATCCCAGGAGGTTGCCAGGTGGGAGGGGGAGAGATCATCACTTTCTTCTGCCCAGTGGCTGTCACACCAAGGGGCAGCTGAGGGGAGTGATGGCAGATAGACCCTGGGGGTCCCTCCTCTAGGCTGACGTTTCAGGACCGCTGGGGTGGGGGCTGGAGGCTGTGGCAGCTGATGGATGGGCCCCGGCCGGCCGGCTGGCCCTGCTGGGAGCTGGGGCCTAGGCTCTACACTGAGGTCAGGCTGGGGGCACAGGGGCTCCTGCCAGCTTAGGAGGGGCCGGTGCTGGGAGGCGGGTGTGGGGGCTTTTCCCAGCTTAGAAGCTGGACAGAGGAAGAGTAGGTGGAGCAGTTACACTCTGGGGGACACTGCCAGAGAGGGCTCTCTTATCTTCCTAGGCCTAACTTTCCATGTTCTGTGCCCCTAAGGTGTGCCTGAGTCAGGCACGGGTGGGGCCTGCAGGTGGCAGAGCAGAGCAGACACTGCCCTCTCATCACCACCCTCTACCCTCTGTCCCCACTCACTCTAGCAGAGTGAACACACCCCCACATTAGACACCAGGCACATAGCCACATACACGATACCATACACACACCTGCACTCACATTCTTACTAGACACTATGCACACACATTCATAGCCTCACACTTTTGTACTAGACACCACACAAACTCACACACTCACACCAGACACCCCGCACACACATACCCCTACTCTTATTAAAAATTTAGGAAGCTAAATTTCATGGAAACCTGGTCATGTGTGTGACTGAAATGTCTGAATTTCCATTCTGTAAATAATGGAAATGTAAATAGTATCCCTCCTCCCACCTGTTTCTCCCGTGTCCCAAAATGCAGTGCTCAGATTCCCTGCTGCTCAGAGTCCCCAGAAGTCCATTCTATCTTTGCAAGCCCTAGACCTGTCCCTTCTTAAACATCTATGAATTTGGGGGTGGGCATGCTGTGAGGGGCAGTCCTGCTCATTCAAAACTGGGACCCAACTGTCCTCAGAGGCAGAGACTGCCACTGTCACTATGACAGGCTATCCGCTTGCCCAGAGGGTACCCCGGCCAGGGTGGGGTTTGAAGGTGTCTGAGCTGGAGAGTAGCTGGGAAGTGCCGTCCCAGGAAGGGGCTGCAGGTCTCTTTTCTCCTAGTCAGTCTTAGGACCTGTGTGGTGGTCATGTGTGCATCATCTCCCAGAAGTCCCTTGAGTGGCCTGGAGTCCTGGGGACTTGCTCCACCAAGGTGAAAGCTTCTTAGGACTTGAGCGGAGGGATTGGGGTCACCAGTGCTGGGATAGGGGCAGACAGCTGTCAAACCGGCTGCCTCCTCGCTTCATAAATTCCCCTGCCACTTCCCGGGGATACCTTGGGTTTGACCTTAGTGCAGGGAGCAAAGTTCCTTCTTTGTCTCCTGATAAACAGCCCCAGGCAACTGCTGGCCTCCAGCTGTGCTGCAGCCCCTGCAGCCCCACCCCACTCACCCAAGAGGCAGTTTCTCCCTGTGAAGTCTCATTAACTGGAGCTTGGGGCTGAGGCAGGGCCCAGGCCACCACCTCTTCCCTTATTAGTGCAATCATCACTGTCTGGCGTGATGGCCAAACTCCTCCTAGGAGCTGGTCCACACAGAGGCCTTCAGCGCTGCTGGAAAACATAGCCCTGGGGCCTCACAGTGACCAGGGCACTGCTCCACGATGCCATTATGGCAAAGTGGCTGTTGGTGTGGAGGGTTCTGCAGCACCCGTATGGAGGCAGCTACTGATGGCTATGATCCAGGACCAGTGAGTCTTCCAGGACCTCCTCCTGGAAAGTCAGCACGCGTTTTCTTTGCAAAGAGATACCTTTCCCTGTGGCACTTGCCCACTTGAAACCTGTCACCTCAGGTTGCCCAGAGGTATTTTTCTGTGCAGCTGTTTTGTTCCCTGCTGTGGTTCTCCCTCCCTCCCATGCGAGGCAAACCCCAAGCTGGGCAAGAGTGATCTCATGAGCACACTGGATGTCCTTGGCAGGTGGCTTTCTCCCTGGATCTCTGCATGGGAGACTGGGTTTCAGGCCTTGCTGTTTATGGCCCCCTCCTGCATTGAGCTTACTATGCAAAACCCAAAGTGCTTTCTGCTTCTTCCTTCTAGAAACAGTTGAATAGTGCCTAAGAATCAAAGATGTTTAGTCAGGTCTGGGTTCAAATCCCAATGCTTCTGCCTGCTAGCTGGGTAACTAGCTTCTGTGAACCTCGGTTAGAACATCTGGGAAATGGGGATGATGAGCGTAGTGGTACTGACCTAGGTCACTGTGAGCACAACAAGCTAATATGGTGTGTTCATCTAAAACACCATATTAGCTTTTACCATCCTGAGGACAAGTTTTATGCATTTTTAGGAAGAGTCTTAAGGAGGATTTTGGACCAGGGAGACATAGACCAGGAATTATGTGCTTTTCTCTCTTTCCTCCATGCAGGGAAGTTCCAAAACAGCTTAGAAAATTTGTCCCAGCAGATTAAGGTATTTCTCTTTGTTCAGAAAACATGGAGGTTGACAGTCTTGGAAAGGGCACCCAGGGCCCTGGTGCTGTTGAGAAAATTGGGAACAGGAAGAGGTAGTGAGTGGCCAGTTGCAGGGTGGACGGAATCTACTCTCCCTTATATGTCCTTTTGACTCTTTTGGTCTATGTCTACATCATATAAAGCCAAATTAAAAAATTAATAAAATCTAAAATTTAAATGTTAGGAAAATAACAAAGTAGACATACTAGGAGAGAAAATTCCTCAGGTTTCCTTAATACTTGAGACCTCAATGTATTTGGCTACCAGCTTTAGGAAGAGGCTCATTAAGAGGGATTCTGGGGAGGAGAAAAGGGCAGGCATGTCTCTGTTTGGAGGAATTCCTCCGCTGGGACCTTCCACCCCTTTCACCTGTCTCAGCTTTTCTCCTGTGAGCAGGGAGTGTAGCTCTGTGTGGGGTGAGGGGAGTGCAAGTGTCATGATGGAGGCCACTCCGGCTGGGCCCCTCGGCTGGGTGGCCTTTCCCTGAAGACCTACCTCACTTGTTAGGTCTCGTCTCTTCCAGGCTAACCTCAGATCCCCTGACTCCATGAAGCCCTCCCTGCTCCTACCAGATCAGAATTCACCCGCCATGTTCTCACATGCTTTTTGCTCATTCTTCTGTTCTGTTTTACATTGTTTTTACATTTCCCACTTGTGCTTTTCCTCCTTTCTCAACTTGCTTTCCTCTTCTCTGACACAATCATATTTTACATTGTCCTTATTCGTTCAGATGCCATTTGCCCTGGAGGATACAGACCTTCATGACCCCGCAGCTCATACACACTATGAGTTTTAGAGTTTGTAGCCCAGGGCCTGTCAATGCCTGTGAGTGTGCAAGTAATGAGTAAATAGCTTTGGGGCCTCAGAACCTCCTGGACCAGCCCTGACTTGTCCTGATCCTTTGAACTCAACTTTCCATCCATAAAATAGGAATTGCAGTCATGGACCCAATTGTGAGGGATGGGCTAGCTGTGCTTGTTCCCCACTGCACTGTCAGCTTTGATTAGGGGCCCCCTAAATTTGGGCAGTGCTCGCTCTCATTTTGAGACCCCAGGTGTGCTTGGACCTCCTACCAGATCTGTTGCTCACAGAGCTTGCCTTCTTACTGTCCTGCACTTGGCTCCCTGATGTCACATTAGCTTAGCCCACAGTATGTGGGGCCTGACCTGAGGACATAGAGTTGTCACCCCATGCAGTCCACCTTTGGCCCTCTGCTGCAGAGGCAATGGATTCTGGGCCTGCCCCAGCCTGCCAGGTCTGGTCTAGGGAGAGCCCATTTCTGAGCCGGATGGTGCCACTTGAAATGCTGACCTCACAGCCTCTCTTTGCCTCTTTCATTTCCCACTTGTGCTTTTCCTCCTCTCTCAACTTGCTTTCCTCTTCTCTGAATATCTTGTTAGTTTGAAACTACAGATGGTGAGGGGCAGGGAGCAAGACTGTATGTATGGGAGGAGTTGTGGTGAGCAGGGAAGGAATGTCCATTTCTGTCACTGGTCCCTCGTCACTGCCTGTCATGTGGTCCTGCTCCCAGCAGGAGCTCATGGGCTGTGCTGAGTGCACAGGGCTCCTTCTATGCTAGTAGTCATTCCTTCAGTCCCCTCCAGCTCTGCCCCTAAGCAGCCCACGGGAGTAAGGGTCTCACACAAGAGACTCTTCTGTAAGCACAACACTTCTGTGCAATGCAAATAAGGGACCTTATGTCTACAGAATCCATTGATCCTACTCAAATGGGATCCCGAGCTCTTCCCTCGTAATACAGCACCACAGGTTGCTTCTCCTATAGTACAGCAGGAAGTGCGGCATCTTAGGTGGGAGGTGTGCAGTCCAGTGTCACCATTCCTGGGCTCTGCCTGTCTTCCCTAATCACAGGAGAAACACTCCAGTTGCAATGACAGATGCAGCAGCTGAAGGGTGTGCTCTCTGCCCACACAGCCACGCCTGCATCCTCCTCTTCTCTGTGCCTCACCTGCACCCACAATCCTCAGCCCTTGTGGCTGTACCTTCAGATTTATATGGTGCTATTTACTGGCCCTCTGTCAATTAGTGACACTTTGAAATTCCCTTATATGATGCACTGCTGCTATGACAATAAACAAGTCATTAGCTGGGTCGGAGGGCAGCTTCCACCTGGTTTCCATTCATTGTTTCTGAACTGGCTCAAGAGGCTCCTTGAGATGCAGGGTGAAGGTTCAGGAAAAGACCCGGAGCTGGAGGCAGATGGGGCTTCTGTGCACCTGGGTGCTGTGTCATGGTGTCATCAGCTTTCCTTTCTGACCAATGAGAGGCTCATCACCCCACCATTGGAGGGGGCACTAACAGCTATCGCAGCCCAGAGCCCCCCCCAGACACAGACAAAGCCAAGGCCTCAGCAGGGATAGATGTGGGAGAGCAGTAGTGAGTGGAGAGGAGTCTGGCTGGGAGGGAGAGGGCAAGGAGGGGCAGGCAGGGGAGAGCGGGAAGCTCCTGTGGCGACTTGTGTTCCCAACTTGCAGCTGCAAAGGCTGCTGAGCCTTCGGAGGGGATCCTGGACACTTTCTGTTTTACAGATGCAGAATCTGATGACAAGAAAGGTGAAGGGACTTCCAGGTTCACCCATCTCAGATGTGCCTGAGATCAGACTAGGAGATCCACTCTGGTCCAAATCTCTCCTTGTGACCTGCACTTCCTCCTAGGAAAGAAAGGTAACTTGAAAGAGAGCAGGGAAGCTCCACTCTGGTGTGAGCTGTCCTTCCTCCCCCCTCACCTTCCTCGCACCCCTATCGTTTCTCATACCCCCGCTGAGGGTTCTGCATGTATGAAGCAGTTGTGTGTGCATCTAAGGATGTTGAGTATTTAAGTGAGGAAACAGGAGGCTTATGACAGAGCACCATGCTAGGCACTGCAGGAGAAATAGGTGAATTAGGCTTTTCAAGAAGTACTTGATTCATTGGCAGAAACTCATGAACTAGAATGCAAAGCACAGTGAAAAAGCTGCCAGGAGGCAGACATGGGACTTAAAGTCTGAGTGGTGAGCCTCTCCAGCTGGAGGAATGGTGACAGCTCCAGGGGTATCAGATTGGATGTAGCCCTGGGTGCTGGGGAGTACAGTTTAGATGCTGCCATGGGGCAGTCCGTAAGAGGCAGACAGTTAAAATTGAGGCCTTTGCAAAAACTATGACCCTATAAAGGATACACTTCCCTAGGAGCCAGGACTAGGAAAATATCACTCACAGGGTGAGGCCCTTGTTTCTACTAGGGCTCTGAAGAGGTAACAAGTATTTTGTGAGAAATAGAAGATCCTGGCCTGAGCCATATGTGGCTATAGTGTCTGAATTTCCACTGCTGGAATTCTCAACCTGAGAAATCGATGTAAAAATACGTTTCAGACCAGTAAAACTCATAGGGTATCAAGAAAAGGCAAGGCAAAACTATTGTGGAGGAATGTGCCCAGAGCAACAGCATTCTCACAGCCAAATGTAATCCCCTTTGATGTTGCCTTAACAATAAAAAAAAATTACAAACCACATGAGGAAATGATATACCGTTATGGAAAGCCAGCAAACATATCAAAGCAGTTTAGTATTCCAATAACATAAAGTCATGTAACAAACCCAAAAGAGACTTTAAAGTAACTATGCTTAAAATGATTAAAAAGAATAAAGAAATAGAAACCATAAAAAATAGGATATTTTGAAAGAACATAGGCAAATGAGTAAAAAGAATAAGATAGAACTTTCTAGAAATGAAAAACATAGTCATTAGAATAAAAGCTCAATGGATGGGTAAGGCAATAGATTAGACAAAGCTGAGCAGAGAATTAGTAAACCGAAAGATAGACTAGAGGAAATTACCCCAGTACAGTACAGAGGAGGAGAAGAGGAAAGTAGCTGAGAGGAACAGAGCGTGAAAGAAGAGACCTAACCCTTTAAACTTTGTGGAGAGTGACAGGAGGGGAGTCTAGAGAAGAGGGTATGGTAATATTCAACTTTTTAGAATTGATGAGCGACATTCACCTTCTGATAACAGAAATATTGGGAATTCTGAGGAGGAAATATAAAAATGGTCCACAATAAAATATGTTATAATGAAACAAAATACAACCAATTTATTGAAAAAGGAGAGGTTAATTTTGTCCAGGAATATCTGGGAGAGTTCATGGAAAACTGAGGCTTGAAGGTCAAATAAAGTTTTGAGTGGAAAATATGGTCAGCCTGATGGGGAGATGTAAGAAATAGGAGGACAATGGAATCTGACGTTTCAGCCTGTCTGATTCGTTTCTGAGCAGGTTTTCAACACAGTTTGTTTTGAATTAAGTTACCTAGACTATTGATATCTGTCTGTAAACTGAAAGTTTGGAGGGAAGCTCTCCTGGCATGTGCCCCTTCACTTCTAACCTAGTCCTGTTCTTCTTCTTTGTGTCCCCTGCCCTGTCCCTGACTCTCCAGCCCTGGCAAGGGACAAGTCTCCCAGCTGACCCCATCGCGACTACTCATAAATCCAGTCATGATCACCATATTGCCCTTTGAAGCCCCTCTTTTGAGGGACTGCGTTGAAATTGGACCATCCAGCCTTCTTCCCTCTACCTGGTGTCCTTCAGAGCAGAGAAAGTCCTTGCTCTGAGGTGGACAGCAGGGCTTGCCCCACTGCATCTGCAACTCATTAGTGACGTTAGTGGTACAGAAAATCCTGGAGCGTGGTAATTGGCTCATGAAAGCTGCTCATTGCTGGAGGGAGCAGGAAGGTCTGGGAGGAAGGCAAGAGGTTTTAATGGGAAGCAAATGCTCTAGAAAAGCCTCGCTGCCCTCCCCCCCAACTATGGCCATTAGCATTCCTCAGACACCTGTAGGCTCTTGGCCCTGGCTGAGCTTGGGATGTCCTGCCTGTTTCCTGCTCGTGCATGGAACAGAAATATGAAGTTTGGTTCTAATTATGGGGGCAGAGAACAGGGTGGGTGTGAGACAGGAGAGCCCTTTCTTGTATCTCTGAAGAGCATGTAGGTTTCTCTGGCAGTTGTCAAATTCTGCTTCACCTTATGGAAGGTGTAGGCGTGGGGATGGGTGGACCTGGGGTTGAATACCAGGTCATCCTTTCCTAGAACGTGCACAGTCTGCAGCCTCAGCCATGAGAATAATGAGGGAATAATTCTTCCTGACTGTGAAGACGCAATAAGGTAAATAAATGAACTTGAAGGCACCCGGCAGAGTGCTGATGGCAGAATGTACACTTAAAAAAAAGATTAGTTTCCTTTCTCCTGCATTGTAAATACCTTTAGGGAAGGAAGGGTGTCTCTTCTATCTCCATGGCCCGTGGTGCCAGATGTGGTGCTGGGAACAGAGTAGACTGTGGGGTCAGTGAGAGCGGCAGCCTGCGCATGTGCTGCACCCTCCCATCTGTGCTCCAAAGCCGATGACAGGGAGAAAGACTGAGTCCTTCAAGAGTCCTGGCAGTGGGCCTGCGGGCAGACCAGCAAAGAGGCAGCATCTCCGTGCAGCTGCTTGGAGAAGCTGCTCCACCCGAATGTGGGAGATTGCAGGCCCCTCTTGCAGGAGATGGTGCAGGAGATGGGACACAGCCCCAAGCAGGGAGGGCCAGCATCCTCCCTCTATTTCTCCCGTCCCATACATGCAGGTGCCAGCGTCAGCAGGCCACAGTGGTCTCTGAGGTTGGCTTCCTCTCTGGCTGGACCTCCCGTCCACCTGTTCTCCAGCTGCTGCTGGTGGAGCCTGGGTTGACTTCAGCATCTTCTATGCATCTTTAATCTGTCTTCACTCAGTGCCAAACATCTGTAGAGTGGATCTACTGGCCGTTTATTTTCTGTTTGTCTTGGGTGTCACACACTCTCCATTCTTCACTTTAATGACTCTCCTCTTTATTATTATCATCTCAACCCCTCTGTTTATTTGCCTTCCCCAAACATCAACCACTTTCCCTCTGCTCTGCTGGACTGGCCAGGGCCCAGGCCAGCCCTGCCCCCCAGCTCAGGCTGCTCTCTCCCTGCTGGGCGCCTCACTCAAACCAGATGTGGCTTCCTCCTCCTCCTCTTCTCGGCTTCTCCTCCTCCCCTTCTGAGTTGCCCAGGGCTGCAGGGGGTCAGGAGAAGAGAGGTTCTGCACCCACTTCCTGTTCTTCCTGTGCTTCCCTGCCCAACTCTGCTGCCCACACACAGGAGTGGGGAACAGCACATGCCTGGACTCTGTTTAGGGCGAGGGGGTGGTGCTGGAGAGTAGTCCTCCCCTGGGAGTTGGGTGGGCAGGGGGCATGGTCCCCTCTCTGCAGTACACTCCATGACTCTGGGTATCTCAAACTCCCTGCTCCTGGTTGTGTCAAGGCCCCCATGACCATACAGTCCCTGATCAGCAGTACCTTACAGCTGTGGCCTATGTCCATTGTCTCAGACTCCTTCACCACAGCCCTAGGATGCAAACTTATCACCTCCTTGAGACAGAGGAGTCTGAGGCTCTTGCCTCACACAACTGATAACAAAGCCGAGTGAAGGTCTGAATGCAGATCTGGTTCTCCGTGAAGAATGGTCACGTAGCTTAAACACTGGGACCTACTGTTCTGGCCCAGTCTGACCTGTTGCAACACCTGGGGATGAACCTCTTTCAAAGAATAGAATCTGAGACTAGGAGCATCAGCCAGCCTGGGCACATCCCCCTGTTTCTGGAATTATTTCACCTCTGGCCACAGCGGGTCATTGGAACTTGATCTCTGGGATTACCTTAGTTATTGTTAGAGGTGATACCACAGTACTCACGGTGCAAAGAATTTTGAACTCTACAGGGATGGGGACACAAGAGAAACTGGAGTTTATCATTAGAGCATGGAGTTGCTGCAACAGGTCAGATCCAGTAAAAAATCTCCAATCAAATGTTCAGCCAAGGGCCAGGCCAGGTTTTGCAGGGCCTGAGCTGTTATAATGTGGCAGTGGTGGTGGGAAAGTTCTTTAAGTAAAAAAGAATTCCTAAGTATGAACCTAGTTACCTGTGCAAAGGCCATTAGCTTCCCAGAAAACCTTCACTTCCTGAAGAAGGTGGGTTATTAACATGGGTTTGTGAGGGGTATAAGACTGGGCTTTCTCCTAGGAGCTTCCAGAGTTGGGAGACTCTGGCCCCAGAGGTGGGGCCCAGGTTGTTGGGGTTGGGTGCCTTAATTGCTGGCAGGTGCTATGGGAGTGGGGGCTGGAGCTGCTCCCCGAGTGCAGTGTCCATGGTGGCATGGCAGCTGAGATGTCTTCTAGAGTGCCTTAGGTCAATGGTCATCATCAAAGAAGCCAAAATATTGACTTGTCTCAATATGAACTTTGTTTATTTTGGCTGGAGGACTAGTCTAAACCTGCAAATGATTCTCATCTGCTGACTAATTAACCTCCTCTTCCCAGGAGTCTCTTCCTAAGACCCATTAGAGAGGGCGCCAGTGAGAAGAGAGGACTGGAAGTTGTCCCCTCACTGCCCTGATGGACAGGGAGACAGTGCAGAAATAGAACTCGGAATGGGGAAGATGAAGCACCCATGACTGGCATGGCCCACCCCATGTGCCTGGGGGACTGTGCACAGTGGAACCCCATATTCAGTGCCCCCAGGCTGTGCTGGGAACCCTCCGCACTGCCCACTCAGCAGTCCCTGGTATGGAGCAGGCCAGCAGCCCCCAGAGTAAAGGGAGGAGGGAATTGCTCAGTTTCAAGAAAGAGCCTTGGGGAGCCTCATAGGAAGAGCATTAGGCTGAACTGCTCCTGATCCGGCCTCTGCTGTGCATAGCCCCAGGGGCACCATCCATGCTGTGTTCTAGAGTTGCCTCACAGCATGGTCTGTAGGCTCTTTTTTTTTTTTTTGCAGGATATATTATTTATTTTCACTTGAACCTGAAGGAAAGTGTCACACTCCCCCTTCCCCTTTACAGGGGAGTGTATTTTAATCAGCAACCTGTTCTCCATCCACCCTGTGTATGTATGTATGCACACACACCACAGATGGGAGGAGTGACTGGGCTGACCCAGGCCTCCACATCAGGCACAGGGTTCAAGCCATGGAATGGAGGAAAGAAGGCAGAGAGGAGCAGCACCAGAGGCCAGGAGAGAGTGGAAAGGGTCACAGCTTCTGTTTTTTTTTAATTCTATAATTTGGAAGAGGGTAGTAATTTCCAAAATACACTTCAGAGTCCCAACGTCCACATAGCTCCCTTACTCACAAGCCCTTTGGTTTTTAGACAAAATTTAAGTGCCCTCATAAAGCCGTAAGTATTGATAACCCCCCAGTGCACCCAAAAGCAGTGTTCACTCCAATCCCTCACAAAGACTATGTGGTATAGACTTTGTTTCTCCCTATACGTTTCTCTTACGGCTCAGTGGGAAGGTTGCTCTGGAGACAACATTGAGAGATAAGTAGAAAAGGGAAACAAAGGGGAAGCCCAGGCACATGGGTGCAGGGAGGGAGAGGGAACGCCACTTCCACTTTCCTTTGTCTATTCCTGTAAAAAAAGGAAAAGGCAGGGATGTGATTCATTGGAAGGGTAGGGAACAAACCCCAGAACAGTATGTGAGCTCCAGAGGTGGGTGGTGCGAACAGTCCCCAGAGAAGTGAGAAAGGAAAGAGGTCAGGGCAATGCTTGTGCAGCGTCAAGTTCCTCAGGAGTTTCTGTCGGCCCAGCTCATAGTCCTCCTCATCCACATTCACCAGCCGTTTGATGGCTTCAAGGCCCACAGCTTGCTTGAGGGAGTCTGTGATGAAGACACCTTTAAGTGCCTCTAGTAATGAGCCATTGATGTAGTTGTGCCAGAATGCGCGGAGGTAGGTGAGCTCAGAGAACTTGATGTCACATATGATGGAACCCAGGTCCCGGGACTTGAGGATGGTGTTGGCCTGGTTAAAGTGCTCAAATTGGCGCCCAGGTGGGTCCCGCCTGTTAGAGAAGACATCACCCTGCAGAGCAGTCTTGTGCTGGCAGTATTCAGCCCGAACCCGCCACTGATGCCACATGTCTGCTTTTCCGTGGGATCTGGTGTCACTGGCTTCCGGCGTTTTCACTGGCTCCCAAGTGTGGCTCTCCCTTGGGCTGGTCACTTGCTGCCCATCTGAGGACCGGAAGTGGGGCAGCACCGCAGGAGCGTGAGGAGGCACTGTTTTAGGGGGCTGAGGGGGCCTCGGTTCTGGATCACTGAGGGCTCTGGGGGTCACATAGCGAATTGATGTCTCCTCCAATACCTGTCTACAAGATCAGGGAACACAGCCCGTCTCCTCTTGAGGGTGACTAGGGCAGCAGGTTATGGCAAGTGATGGTGCACAGCAGCTATAGCACCTGGCGAAAGTTACTCTCATCACCGCGGCCCCAAAAAGAAGTCATGTCCATTTCGAAAGTGTCCACGCTCATGGTCATCAATGACATCAACAAAAAGGAAGGAAAGCACACGCACATCTCTGTGTGTCAGACGGGTGCCCACGACGTCAAACACCCGGTGCAGGCTGTATAGCCCATGCTCCTGTTCACCATGTGCTTCTGGCCACACCTCCGCTTTAGGCCCGCCATGGGGGGGGCTCAGGTGCACAATGCTTTCCAGAATCCCTGGTCAGGATCCCTGTAATTCCCACTGTACTCTGCAAGAAACTTAATTTCCCAGGTCTCTTCTCTTGGCTCTGGCTTGGCGCTGCCAAGATGGGTCCATTCACGCCGCTCTCTGTGGCCTGTCTCACAGCGCCGCATGCCAGCTCCAGCCACCAGGTCCGTGGGCTCATGACAGCATGGTTACTTCCCCAGAATGTGAGCAAGTGGGGAAGAAGGAAGGGAGGGGGCAAAGGAGGAAGAAAGAAAGGAAAGGGAGGGAGGAAGGGAGAGTGAAGAGGGAAGAGGGGAGGGAGGAACGAGTGAACCCATCTTCCTTGAACACTTCCATGGTCCCTCTAGGCTGTGGCATTCAGGTGGGCCATGTAGGGGCTGGACTGGGAGAGGGAGGCTGCCAGAGGAGGGCCAAGCCCTTGAAAGCTGCTATTGTTTGAGGTCTGTGCTCAGGGAAGTCCCGAGTAAAAAGAGCTTGTTAGAGGGGCCCCGTCTGGAGACAAGCTGCTCTCAGAGAGCCAGTGAACCGTGCGAAATGACTTAAACTAACATCCCTGACTGCACTGGGCTGGGACCCAGGAGTCAGGGCCGTGTGCTCATCAGAAATTCATAGAAGGTGCCCCGCGGCTCTGCTTTCTCCGGCCGCCTTGTTCATTGAGCGGTTTTTTCTTTCCAGTTCTGCAGCTCTGAAAGGGAGACAGGGGCTGCCTGATGGGGAAGATCAAGTGGCCTTTGAAAACCTCTCTCGGAGTTTATTAAACCAGGGGCCAGCACAGGCCAACCTGGAGGCCCAGCCAGGCCTGGCCCCACCCCCAGGACTCCCCAGAGGGACCTGGCCTGTTCTCATGTCCCTTGGCAGGCCTTGCAGAGGGGAAGGGGCCAGGGATGCGGTCCTGAGGACCAGAGCCGGTATGCTCATCTGCTTCTAGAAGATGGAGGAGTATGTGTGTAAGGGGGTCAGGGAGTAGAGACCTGAAAATGACAGGGGCTTTCTCCTCCCGGGCCCCATGAGACACCCTCTGCTTCTTGCTGGAACTGTGCTTGCCCCACTGTTTGTCTCAAGGTACACAGAGAGGAGCCTGGGAGGAGGGAAGGACCGCGGGGTCTCCAAGCTGGCTTACAGCTCTGTGACCAAGTAAGGGCAGGGATGATGATGCTCAGAGGAAGCCCCAAGCTCCAGGGTCTGGAAGTACCGCAGAGAAAGGGAGGTAGGTGATCTCACCTGCTGGTGCCCAGTATGCTGCGCCATGCCCCAGCCCCCAGGCCCCGATACACATCCGGAGGGACTGATCTGCACAGCCTTGGAACCAGCCTACTGGAGGTAGAGAGGCTGAATCTGAGGAAGGGATAGTTATGGGAGGCCCAGTCTTTCCCAACTCTCACTGAGGGCCTTCTGCCGGCCAGAGGCCATTCTATACCAGACACACATGAGCACAGCAGGGAAAGCACCTTGCTGGGGAGAGGGCCTGGGACATAGGGGTGACCCTTCTGTGGTCAACTTGCGTGAGTTCTAAAGCCAGAGGTGACCTAGGCAGCAACTGCCCTTCTCTGCAGATTCGGGGAGGGAGGAGCACAGCACAGGGGGCAGTTCTCCACATTTCACCAGAGCAGCTCCTTTCTACCAGTCTGTGTCCTGAGCATCTGGGTGGGATTTCTTTTGGAAAGATAATTTTGTTTGTTGAGAGAGTTGGGTGGGAGCCACCAACTGAATTCAAGCCCCCCACCCCATGTTTTGATCTTTTTGGTCATATCTCATGTACTGTGCCCCCTCCCCAATGGCTCCGAGGCTTCCTGCTTCCCACTCCCCACTCCCTGCACCCACACCTCAGAAGGTGCCTCAGAAGGAGACACCTCTTCCCCAACCCTGCTTTGGACTTGGAGTCCAGCTCTGTCCTAGATGCTTTCTCTGCCTCCTGTTTAAAAACATTCAAGGTCCTTCCAGGTTTTTCCTGAGAGTCTTTTTCTCAGCAACTATTGAGAATAAACAGAAGAAAGGACAGCGTAAAAGTAGAAAACTTTTGTATGAGTTCAAAGTCACACACAGTGATAACCCCCAAGCACTGGCTGGATTGCACAGTGTGGGAGATGGCCCTTTTCCCTCGGCTTCACCCCCAGCACTAGGCCAGGAGTAGTCCCCTGTTGAAAATATGGCCAGTACCTTGTCCTGCAGGGCTGGGAGCCAGGAGGGACATTGGGGCAGGTAGCAGTGGTGGCAATACTTTTAGTTTGACAATCCTGGAATCAGACAACCAACCAAATCTGGGCTAGCGGAGGTGTCAGCTCAGGTGCCAATTTTCCCAGTTGGGCGCTCTGTCTAGGAGGATCCCAAACTGTGCTGTTATTTGCGATGTGGTCATTGCCTCTCATGCCTGCCATGTCACAGGCTAGAGGAGCGGTGGAATCTGTGCGCTGCTCCTGAACCACAAGAAAAGAGGGGAGAGTTACAAATACTTGTGCTGATCATATTTTTTTCTTTGAATGAAAAAAAAAAAAAGAACAAATGAGCTGATCATGGGCCAGATTATTTGAATTTGGGAACTGTACCCAAAAGTTGCTGCAAATGTTCACTGCAGGCTCCTTTGTAGAATGGTCATTCCCAGCACTCGGGGAGGCTGAGGCTGGTCGATCACTTGAGCTCAGGAGTTCAAGACCTGTCTGAGCCAGAGCAAGATCCCATCTCTAAAAATAGGTGGGCACTGTGGCAAGTGCCGTAGTCCCAGGTACTTGGGAGGCTGAGGCAAGAGGATTACTTGAGCCCAAGAATTTGAAGTTGCTGTGAACTATGATGCCATGGCATTCTACCAGGGCTGACAAGGTGAGACTCTTTCTCAATTAAAAAAAAAAAAAAAATAGAATGGTCATTCCCAGAGCAGGGGATGAGGGACTTCCAGGGAAAAATTGTACTTTAGCAGTTTTCAAATGACACTGTATTCATTTGCTGGCTCGCAGCATCAAGCCTTTTTTTCAAGGAAACCTTACACAAATGCACACACAAGTGCAGCAGATACGGTTGGGCTGCTTGGGTTGGCCGGGGCCTGGTCAGAAGGGCGCTGTATGCTATGGGCCTTCTTCCTCCCACCTCCTGCCTGCCGCCTTCCTTGCCCTGTGCTGGCCTCAAGAGGCACCTGGCGTTCCTCAGAGCCCATTTCAAAGCTACTGGTCTGCTTCACATCCATGCTTTAGAGGCCTGCTTTTAAATACTTCTGAAGAAATGGAGGACTTGAAACGCAGGAGAATCTGGCAGAATTAGACACACAAGCACCTTAGCAGCAGTGTCACCTTACACACCTGCACGCCCCACTGTCACCCTGACCAGTGTCCTCAAACTCCCTGTCATTGCTTTTCACTCCCCTGCTTATTTATCTGTTTTCGAAGCTGTCTTCATCCTGCTGATGAAACATAACCTTGCTGAGCTGCCTAACATCACCATACCTCCCTTCTTTCTTCATGCCCACTGCTCAGTGGGGACCCCACAGCCAGGCTGTTCCTGGGTGTCACCATGGCCTCCACCTCTCTCCCACCATGTGGCCACCTCCCCCTGCTCTGTAGGTCCAGAGTTTGCCTCTAATTTTCTGAGTGGGATGGGGAGAGCACAGCAGCCACCTGGGGCTCTCTGCTCAGTCCCTGGATAGCTCTGGCTCTAGCCCAAGGCCCACTCTACCCTTTGCCACCTTTGCCTTCTCTTGAGCCACCCCCTGCCCTTTATACATACTCATTGGGTACAGTCGGCCAGGTTTTCCCACCTCTCCCGCGCTTGTGTCCATTCCATTCCCTGAGACGTCCTCTGTCCAGACTTCTTCTGCCCCCTCTAAGAGCTTTGCATATGCCAGCTTCTTCCCAAGAGTCTCCCTGGATTGGAGGAAAGGACAATTACTTAGCCCATCTCTCAACCTACTCATCCTTACTTAGCGTGAAGCCACCCTCACACCGAGCTGGGCACCCTGCCAGGCTTAGTTTACTTCATAGCTGGGTGCTGAGCTCTGGTGTCTTCCTGATTTATTTTGTGGTCCGTGTGTCTGTCCTTTGCACCCGCCCGAATAAGCATTGCCGTGTGAGACCACAGGCACTTAATAAGGCTGAGCAGGAGAAAAGTAAACAGCTGTGTCCTGCAGGGTCAGGCAGGCAGGCAGGCAGGCTGGGACCAGGAGGGAGGCAATTTGGGTCCAGGGCCTCCTCCTTGATGGTAACTTCAGCCTATTTGGGGGACTTCCCAGCTCCCCTCCAAGTCACCACATTCTGGGTTGGGGTTGGCAAAGCTGCTTTCCTGACAGCCCTCTACTTACCTCCCAGGCCCCACCTCCCCTGAACATAGCAAGGGGTTGCGGCCGGGTGCCTGTCAACCAATTCAGTGGGAAGGAAACATTAACCACTCCAAACACTGCTTATTGGAACTGGGTAAACTCAGCCCACCACAGTTTACTTTTCTGTCAGAAATCCCTTAGCTTACCATAGAGCAGAAGTCCCATAGGGCCAGGGCTCCCCCACCCCATCCCTCCAGAAGGGACCCCACTCTCCCTCCTCCTAGCCTGGACTCTCTCCCTCACCCTACCTCCCCCTTCTGCTCCTTTGCAATTCTCTTGCCCTCTGACTCCTGTCTGGCCCCCTGTCCTCCCTGAAGCGTCCTCTAGGCTGATGTTCAGCAGCCAAAGGCTGGAGGAGTGGGCGCGGAAGAGTCCTCCCAGGGACCCCCTGCAGCCCCGGGCCATGATCCCTTGATTCAGCAGCCCCTGTGAGTTCAGGCCAGGTGTAGAACCGGCATCAAGGATGCAAAGACATGTGGCAGCTTGAGAGGCATAGGGGTGCCCAGAGGAGCAAGCCTCTGCTCACTGCATCCTCCAGGTGGGTGCTTTGAGGGCTGTGAACTAGGACTGAGGGTGTCACAGAGTGTGAACCTCACTTTGCAGGAACTCATGTTCTTCAGCATGACAGCTTCAACCTCCCTGAGAGCCTCCCCCAACCCCCACCTCTCCTAAAAAATCTGCAGCCTAGGCCAAGGTTTTCTTTTGGCTCCCCTTTGAAAGTGCAAACCTGTGGGCTTGAGATGAAACATGCTGTTCTGGAATGTGGCTATTAGCCAAGGGAACAGCGCTCAGAGGCCCCTACAGAATTTGCAGCCATGTGCCGGGGGTTGAGCTGGGGGTGTGACAGAGCACGCAGGGCAGGGAGGAGCCATGCAGGCTGACGGCCCATCCTTCTTTCCGCCCCACTTAGGGCCAGTACCTCTTCAACATCTGAGTGGCGTGGCTGGCAGAGCGGGGTCAGCATCCAGGAGCCCTGACTCCACAGGACACTGTCTCCATAAGTGCTCTTTGAAGAAATGTCACCTTCCCCAGAGTGCTATGGAAATGGCAGCTGCTTCAGTGGAGCTGCTGTCTCCTGTCTCTGTCAAGGAAATAATTCATTGAGGGTGAAAGTTACTTGTGCCTCGGATGAATCTGAAGACCACATGGGGGTGCCTCTTGGCCTGCTTCTTAGAGAACTTGTTTCCCCACCTTCAGCCCCTGCTGCCGTAAATGTGTTTCGCTTCACATGCTCTGCTCCTCGCCCATGGCAAATCTGACTGGGAAGAGCTACCCAAGGCCATTGGATTTTTCTCTCTTAAAAGTTTGAGGCTGGACATGGTGGCTCATGCCTATAATCCCAGCACTCTAGAAGGCTGAAGTAGGAGGATTGCTTGAGCTAGAGAGTTTGAGACCAGCCTTAGAAAGAGCAGGACACGGGTGGCGCCCGTGGCTCAGTGAGTAGGGCACCAGCCCCATATAGCGAGGGTGGCGGGTTCAAACCCAACCCCAGCCAAACTGCAACAAAAAATAGCTGGAAGTTGTGGTGGGTGCCTGAAGTCCCAGCTACTCAGCAGGCTGAGGCAAAAGAATTGCCTAAGCCCAGGAGTTGGAGGTTGCTGTGAGCTGTGTGACACCACGGCACTCTACCGAGGGTGACAAAGTGAGACTCTGTCTCTGGAAAAAAAAAAAAAAGAGCCCTGTCTCTACTAAAAATAGAAAAACTTGCTAGACATGGTGCCAGTGTCTGTAGTCCCAGCTATTCAGGAGGCTGAGGCAAAGGGGAGGATCATTTGAGGCCAAGAGTTTGAGGTTGTTGTGAGCTGTGATGCCACAGCACTCTACCTAGGGCAACTGAGACTCTGTCTCAAAAAAAAGGGTGGTGCCTGTGTCTCAAAGGAGGAGGGCGCTGGCCCACCAGCCCACCGGTGGTGGGTTCTAACCTGAACCCAGCCAAAAACTGCAAAAAAATAAATAAATAATAATAATAATAGATAAAAAGTTTGAAATAAAAAAGCATAGACTCTGTAGCCATTTAGTTGTAGGGAGCTCAACTAAAATTTCATGACTTGAGTTAGGGCTACTTTTTGAAACTGCAGGCAAACCAAAATCATGCTGAGAGAAACTAGAAAACTAGTCTCTGAGAACTAGAGACTCTGCAGCCCGGGAAGAGTGAGAACCATGAGGTCTGGTCCTTCAGATAGTCGAAATCTCTATCCTTCCGTCGCTGTCTCTGCTGTGAATGGGGTTTAACCAAAAGTAGTTAGGCGAGGAGTGATGGGGTAGGCATTGTTCTAGTGCCTGACTAAGCCTAATTCATAAAAGGCTGCACAGCAGCTTTTACTGGGCCAGGCATATTCTCCCTCTGTTAAGGCAGAGATGGGACCTCTGGGGTAGAGAATTAGGGACTGCTGCTATCCAGTGTGATGTTCTGTGGGAGGAAAACTCAGCCACTGGCTACTGTTGCCCCCTCCATCCTTCTTCTGGAGGGGCGGGACGCTCAAAGGTTGAGAATCCCTCTATATCCTGTTTCACTACCTCTAGAATGTTGAATGAATGTAACTCTTAACTCAGCGGTTCTCAACCTTCCTAATGCCTCCTAACGCCTCGACCCTTTAATACAGTTCCTCATGTTGCGGTGACCCCCCCCAACCATAAAATTATTTTCGTTGCTACTTCGTAACTGTAATTTTGCTACCGTTATGAATCGTAATGTAAATATCTGATCTGGGGGATGTATTTTCATTGTTACAAAGGGGTGGCAACCCACAGGTTGAGAACTGCTGTGGTGGGGAAATACCTAGAGTGTCCACTGCTATTATCAATATTATCCTCCTCTTCCCCAGAAATGCCATGGGGTGTGTGTGTATGTGTCAGGGATGGCAGGGTAGGGACCAGAGGGTAGTGGAGATGATGGATATACAGTCAACTGATTGCCAGGATGTGGGTTCCAGGGCCCTAACTCAAGGACCCAGGGTTTTGGAAGGAGATGACAGACACTTGTGTGTTCACACTGGCTCCAAGTAGAGAGAAACCCGTCCCTCCTTGGGACTCCCCAGCATCCTTCATCTGGAAGACAGAGCTCTATCTTTCAGCATAGCCACATCTGCCCACCAGATGAGCAATACCTGTAAAAAGTCCCCATCTCAAGCCTTGTGAGGCTAATGCCTCTCCCAGAGCCTGGTGACAGCAAGAAAACGATCCCAGCATCTGGGCTTCCCAAGGGACTCAGAGATGCTCGACCTGGAGCAGGGAGTGAGGAGTCTGAAGTCGTCTACAGACATCCCAGAAAGGATGGGTTGCTGTGGGATAGGCCCAGAACAAACAACAGGAAGAGCTAGAAACAAAAGCAGATTCTTAAAGAGGTCACTAAACATTGACTAATTGCTTAATATTAGTAATAGCAATAGAAATCCCTGTTTGCTGAAACCCTTTAATATGCCAGCTCTCCTACAAATGCTACTTTGTTCCTCACAGCCCTACAGAATATGCATCACTTTCCTCATTTTACAGAAACACAGCTCCCCAGAGGGCATGTTTTCAAAGATGACAGGCTGCCACTAAGCCTGCCCCTTCATGCCCCAGATAACCGGAGATGAATAGATGGGGACATTTGTAAAAGGGATCCCAAGGGAGCAAGTGAGTTCCAGAACTTGATCCTGGCCCTGTTGAAATGGGACTGATGAGGACAGAAAAGCTAAGAGCACAGAGATCCTGAGAGCAATCCAAGTGTCTTTTCTAATAAACACACCAAGCTTGGCTTTCTAAAAATGTTGTGCTTTGAAAGCGGCCCAGTGGAAAGCTGTGTTCTGTCTGAGCCACTATTGCTCACCATGTATCGAGCTCCTCTTGAGCAACGGCCTTCAGGGCTTCCAGCACATTCCTTTGAAAATCTTTAGTTGTGGCAAATCTTCCTCTTCGTCCTCTAGGGCAGATTTGATTTGGGGGCAAAGCCGGAGTCCAGATTTGGGTGGATGATCCAACTGCCTTATCTTATCTTATTTGGAGTCCAAACAAGATATGACCCTAATGCAGAAAAGTGTCTGGTATGGTAGAAAGTATAGTGACTGAGAAATGGGGGGGGTCCCCAGAGGGAATGGATCACCAGCACCCTTGGGGGAGGGTCTCAAGCAGGATCTGAGGACTCTTCATAGGGGGAGACTCCAGGAAGCCCAATCTGGGCATAAGTGAAAACACACATAGTCCCATAAAGTAGCCTGGGAAAGACGCCACATTAATAAAAGGGAAAAATGCAGAGGAATGTGTGAGGAGGGAGCCGTTAAAAAAAAACGCAAGTTCCTATAAACTCTGCTCGGCTGCTCCCCCATCCCCCACCCCAAGTCTTGGCTCCAGCTTGTTTTCTGTTAGGACTCAAGAAAAAGCTTAAAAGAGACCTGCTTGCTGGTGGAGGGAGCAGAGGATGGAGCTGGCCACCTGGCTCATGTCTCATCTCTGCTGAGCCCTTGTGTCTCCTGCCCTGTCACTGCCCTTGATAATGTCCCTCACTGCATGGTACATCTTATCAGGGCTGTGGTCTTAGCAGGCCAGGATGCTGGATGGGAGAGACAGGGGTTAGGGTGGTGTGGGAGGACCACTGTTCCCACTCTGCGGCATTCTGCAGCACTATTTATGTAGTAAGAATCATTTTCCTCTTTATATTCCCAAATTGGCCCTGGGGACTAGCCAGTATAGAGGCAACTGGCCAAAGCCTTTATCACATTTCCAGACCCCAACCAAACAGGAAATGGGCTTGCACTGTAGCCAGAGGGTTAGTTCTCAGGTGAACTTCCTGGTAGTCAGTAATCAGCCAGCACTGACAAGACTCAGAGGCCAGGGAGGGCCAGGTCTGCACACTACACGAGATCCTTCTGTACAGAGAAGGTAGAGCAAAGACACAATAATATGAGCATAAAAAAAGGTGAGAAAATATCTTTAAGGGTAAGTACATTGGCAAAAAGTGACAAATAAGCACTTTGTATTTAGAAATCTGGGGGAAAAGCATGGGTGTGGTGGCTTGCACCCTCAATCCAGCACTTTGGGAGGCTTATGTGAGAGGATTGCTTGAGGTCAGGATTGTTGACTCTGTTGACCAGAAATTTGGGAAAAAAGTCAAAGGAGAATGAATAGACTAGCTGAAGTCTCATGATATCACACACAGTAGTTTTAGTGAGATGATATGTCTTATAGCAGAGACTTGAAGGCAAGAAAAAGACTGGGATTCCCATGGAAACGAGAGGAAATTTGAGTTTGGATGACAGCATTTGCTATGCTTGGTAGCGTGGGTGACAGCTGAGCCTGGGAGACAGGCAGTAGGGTATGCTTTGCTGAGTGGAGAGTTCACACTAGTATGTGGGTCATTACAAAAGTTTTGAGATACACAGAAATCAAGAAACAAAGAATCCACTCAGAAAGAAACAAATGAAGTTCTCCCAGCAACACAGATAAGCCAAGCAAGGTGAAACTTGCACAGGTGACTAGAAAAGACATTGTTGACTGTGTTTCTTGAAAGTAAAATAATGTTCCATGAATGGACTATATCCATTCATTGATACATTCATTCACCTTGCCCCTGGTGGAAGGGACTGTATTGATTCGTTTCCTGGCCAAGGAACCCATACACCTATATATACCCTGAGACTAAAGGCCTAAAGGAGGCGATGGGGAAAGACCAGGAGAGAAACAGACAGAGCTTCTCTCTCCCCACTAGAATTCTCTCCCTCTACCAGGAGCTTTAGTGTTTTCTGTATTCTTTTCCGTGAATAAATTCTGTCTTACCACTAGAGGGTGAGGATGAATAATGTAATGAAGAATAATAAAATACATGTTAATTAATATAAAAAGAAAAAGAACAGAACTAAACATTGTGATTAGAGAAATAGTAAAACACATGCATTCTATAAAGGGTAATATGTTTGGGGGAGGAGCCAAGGTGGCAGTCTGTAGCCAGCTTTCCACAGAGATTGCCGTCCAGAAGGAGAGTAAAAGGACAGAAACTCAGCAAGAAAGCCAATGGCTTGCATCTGAGCCAAAAGAAAAGGTCGAAGAACACACATCAACCCTGCTGGGTCGACTTGAGACCCTGAGGACACAAACAAAAAGGTACAGAGCACATCACCAAGCAGACGGGAGTCTCCTCCCCCATGAGAGCAGCTCACAGTATACTCCATACCTCTATACAAACAAGCGAGCAGAGTTCAGATGTCCTCCCACTCTACCCCATGGGATAGACCCTCTAAAAACCAGATATCCTTCCCCTACTAGGGTGCAGTGGCACTATCCTGCCAGGCTTAAAATTGCATAAACTGTACATATTCTCTACCTGCAAGTTTGTGTTCCTGGTATTCCCCTCCACTCTCATCCTGAGGTAGGGAGGCCTGTCCCCCACAGAGTCCAGACTCTCAGAGATTTTCTCGAGGGGTGGGGATGGGGTGCAGACTGTTGCTGACCTGTGCTGAGATTCTGGCTCAGGAATGGTGAAAGGAAAGTGAGCCAAGAGGAGGCCCAGTTGGAAAGAAGGTCACCTGAAGCACGAAACAGCAACCCGCAGTTGCGGGAACAATAGCAGGAGAGCTCGCACCCCTGGGCATGTTTTGAGGAGACATTCCCAGTCTTCTGGGTGGCCAGAGGAAGCGGGTGGCCTCTCATGGTAGCCACCAGCAGAGTGGACCAGCAACCAAGGCATGTGAAGGATATGCCTGAGGGGGTACTGGCCGGGACAGAGCACAGGGATTAGAATACGTGCAGAGTCAGCTGACAACCAGGGCAGAGGCTGCTTTGCTTACCTTCAGACTGACCTGGCCCTCAGGGGATGAAAGCTGAGACAAAGGGCTGGAACTCACAGAGTGAATCAGGCCTATTTGCAGCCAAGTCTGATCAGGGAAAATAGCCTTGACAGAAATAAATTCTGCAAACTTGTTCTGTTCCAGCAATAACATCAATCAGGGACAGGGCTGGAACCGAGTGAATCGCCCCAGTTCCAATCAAGTACCCAGGTTATCAGGCCTCACCTCCCCCTGCCAAACAGTGACAGGGAGTAGCGGACTGGTTGAGGAGCCACAGACCTCACTGTGACCCAGGCAAGCGCAAACCTCTGGAGCATCTGCTCATTGGAGGAAACTAGATCACAACTGTTACCACTAACTGGGTGTGACAGAGG
>CAUYON010211882.1:0-11590 GCA_963573935.1 Arctocebus calabarensis
GCCCGCCACAACACCTGGCCATTTTTTGGTTGCAGCCGTCATTGTTGTTTGGTGGGCCCAGGCTGGATTCGAACCCGCCAGCTCAGGTGTACGTGGCTGGCTCCTTAGCCCGCTGAGCCACAGGCGCCGAGCCAACACATAGCATTTTTGACTAAATGTAATTTTCAAACAATAAATAGTATCCTCCCTATACAGCTGCTTCTTGAGAATGACGTTGACACAACCAGAGGCAGGTGTCCTGATTCAGATCATCAGAGAACCGCCTGAGATGCTGTGAGCACGCTCAGAATTCCCCAATACTGGATCTAGTATCTGAACCTTGCTCCGGATGGGAATGCCCAGTCCCCCTGCCTTTCTCTTGCTTTCCTAAATACGGCAAGGAGTTTCCCATTGTGTATATGTTAGGTTTCTCCATGGGAAAAGACAATGCGGCTTATAAAAGATGATCAAAATATTATCTCAAATAAAACAGTTTTAGATGAAAAATGAAAGAACCAATAATATTTCCTCTTTGCCTGTGCTCAAAAGTATTGGAAAGAAAGACTGTTATAGTACTCTAAAATTTTACCATTAGAACAAAATGCTCCCTTCTGCCAGCAGTGCAAGGTTTACTGTCCAATGTCACAAAAGAGAATAATTACACTCTACCATCTTGTTTTTTTTTTTCAAGCTAAACTGATAACCAGAGCTACGCAACTCAGTCCTGGAAAATTCTGAAATGAACAGCATGGGAAGTGGGTCACCTGTGATCAGAAGCAGGGCTGAGACGGTTTACTGAAAGTTAAGTATTCTTCCGTTTAATTTCCTCCAGGATTTATGAAGGCAAAGCCACCATAAAGTTTTATTTCCCCAGACATTCTCCAAAGCACTCCAGGCACCAGGGTTATGGAATGGTCTCTAGGATTTGTTTGTTGCAGCTTCAGCTTGAACTCTCTTTGCTGTGGTTCACTGCCAGTGCCTCCCTGTCATGTCATAATGACCCAAAGTCGGAGATGGATAGTCTGAACCTCACTGAGCCAACACAAACAGCTTCCCTAGGAAATTCACGTACTTATTAACTAGAGAAGAATGAATACCTTTTTAAAACCATGTGTCTGAGAAGCCTCTGAATGATTTCTATAAGACACAGATAATAGAAGAAAAATCCCAGCAGCAAGTAGGAGACAAGTAGATAGGATCATCTCAGAACAGCTAAAACAAGACTGAGAACAATACGGAGCTTTGATGGATAAGGTGATTTAAAAATTAAAAGAAGGGAGTCTATCTGTGAGCTGAATGCCAGTTACTGGAGATTGATGGATGGCACGAGTCTTCTTCTCTTTGTGCCATTTCAGATAAAGATGTGTTTTCTTTTAGAGAGAATCTTTATAAGACAATTGCTCGACTAGGAGGGAGTGTGTGTGTGCACATGTGCATGGACGTGATCACTACAGCATCTCAGAGCAGGGCTCTATACCTGGAATGAGAGGCGGCTTCATAGCTTTACAAGCTGTCTGTACTTCCCATAGCTTGTGCATAGATAACGTACTTTAAAAACCTGTCCCCTGGTTCAGCCTTCATTTCCAATTGCGTCTCTGCACCCTGTGTAGCCGGCATGATTAAGGGAAAAGTCATTGTGTGAACCTCCACATCCATCTGTCATGTCATTGGCATTGGAGAGCCTCACTGAAAAATTAGCCCTCCTCCTTCCCTCAACTTGCAGTTTCCCATCCTCAAGACAATACGGGAAGCTCTTAGCTGGGAGAGAAGGGAACAAAGGAGCAAGGAATTCAATTAAAAAAAAGATCCTAGGGAAAATGAAATATTGTTTCTCTATCTGTATTGCTCTTTCTCTCCACTCAGCCAGAGCATTAACCACTTCTCTGCTGCACCACGAGATGGGATCATCTCTGGAATCTGCCTGCAAAAAACCTGAAGTCTTTGAAACATCAAGGGTGTCCCGTGTGATAGTCTGGAACACAAGAGGTTAAATAGGACATAAAAATGACAGGTAAAATATGAAAACGCACCTGTGATTCCTACATCTTTGGAAAATTTCCTTGTATACCTGCTTAATTTTCTCTACATACAGGCTCAAAGACTTATTGGATTTTTTCATATGCTCTGTGCACACTGAGGATTTCCTAAAATTCTATATAAAGTTATTTATTTGTGTATGTCTACATTTTTCTAGAGAGAGTATCCATAGCGAGCATCAGCATTTTTTAGGGGTTTAAGACCCTTAAAGTTAAAAAACACTGCAATAAAGTAGGAACCACCTAACTATTTTCTGTTAACTTTCTCAATTGTAGAGGGTACATTTTCCAGCATTGGGGATTAGGGTTTGAGAGACAAATTCTATGAAATGTTTCCTTGGGTCAAGAACAGGCAACGCACACATAAACTAGAAAACAGATGCTGAATTAAAAGACAAAAGAAAACAGAGTGAAGGATGCTAGATTTATAGGGACATTTTTTGCTTATTTCATAATTGCAAGTCAGATTCAGGCAAAACATATAAAATGCACAGTGAATGAAAATTTTGTGGTTTTAAAGCTATTTGTTTTAAATTTTTTTCTTTTAATATCCTCTTATTTCAATTGTTGAGAGAAAAAAAGTTGGACTAATGAACTCATTTAAAATTTCCCCAGTTAGCGTTATATTTAAAGAAAGTTAATTAAAATAGGAAAATTGTAGCAGGGTAAAGTTGTTTAGGGTATGGAGTTCTTTAATGAAAAGAGTTAGTAATATACCTTGCTATAAGCAGGCTGGCTTACCGTCATTGAAATTTTTAATCTGTGTACATTAATCTTAACCTGAATATTTCTTAAAAGCTTAAAAATATCAGAGTCACAGATATGTTTTGGAATGGAATGTATCAGCTACAATAAATAAACAGATGTTTGGAATAAGAAAGATACCCTCAAGTATTAGGATTAAAGGAGAGAAGGCCTCTTGTCAAGAACTGAACTCTAATATTGACTCATTGTTTGTCAGAATGAAGATACAAAGTCAGACAACTAAGTTCACAAATTCATCCTAGAAAAAGTGCTACATACATTGCTGAAAAACACTACAATGCACTGATGCTATGCACTGATGCCAACATTTCTTCTGCCCTTCACAGCACTTTTTCTAGGATGAATTTGTGAACTTAGTTGTCAGACCACATATGTCAAGTAAGCTTAAAGAGACCAAAAACAATCCTTCATGATCAAAACACTCACCAACCTGGAAATAGATGGGAACTTCCACAATCCAAAAAAGGGCATCTATGCATCTATGAAAAACACAAACTAAGCTCATTCTTAGTGTGAAACATGAAACACTTTCACTGTCTTCCTAAGAACAAAATAAGGGTTGTCTCCCTTGGGGCATCTATTCAACATTGTACTAGAGATTCTAGCTAGGGCAATTAGTCAGAAAAAGAAATGTTAATAAAAAGCATCAAAATTAGAAAGGTCATATATAATATAATCTTCTATGTAGAAAATCCTAAGTGATTCATAAAAAAACCTATTAGAGCTAATAAATGAATTCATCAAGGTTGCAGGATACAAAATCAATACAGAAAAATCAGTTTTATTTCTTACAGTAGCAGTGAACAAACTGAAAATGAAATTTAGAAAATAATTCCACTTACAAAAGTACCAAAAATATCAAATAATAGGAATAAATTTAACAAAAGAATTCTGTAAACTACACAACAAATAAGACCTAAATATTTGGAAATAGGTCCCATGGTCTTAATTCAGAAGGCATAATATTCTTAAGATGCCAATATTCTCCAAACTGGTCTTCAGATCCAACACAATTCCTATCAAAATTCAATTTGGGCTTTCTCTCTCTCTTTTTTTGGCAGAAATTGACAAATTAATTCTAAAATTAATATGAAAATGAAAGAACCCAGAATAGTTAAAACAACCTTGAAAGGGAAGAACAAAGTTGGAAGACTTACACTTCCCTATTTCAAAATTGACTGTAAAGCGACAGTATTCAAAACAATAACAAAGCAGGTCAATGAAATAGCTTTGAGAATTAAGAAATAAACCCTTACATTTACAGTCAATTGATTTTCAATGAGAGTGCCAAGACAATTGAATGGAGGAAGGAAAGGTCTTTTCAACAAATGGTGTTTGAACAACTGGATATCCACATGCAAAAGAATGAGGTTGAAACTGTACCTCACATCATTCAAAAACTCAAAATGGATCATAGACCTAAATGTAAAAATGAAAACTATAAAACTCTTTTTTCAGAAAAAAGTATAAATTGTCCTGACCTTGAATTAGACAATGGTTTCTTAGCTATAACAGAAACACAAACAACCAAAGAAAAAGCACATGAATTGAACTTCAAAATTAAAAACTTTTGTGCATTGAAAGACTTTCAAGAAAGTCAACAGGAACCCACAGAATGGGAGAAGATGTTTGCAGATCACATATCCATAAAAAATCTAATACACAGTTCTTAATGACTTATTAATGAAAAGACAAATAACTGATTAAAATATAAACAAAAGTCTTGATAGATATTTCTCCAAAGAAGATTTACAAATGACTACTACCTGGCTGGGCAGGGTGGCTCATGACTTTAATCCTAGCACTCTGGGAGGCTGAAGCAGGTGGATTGCCTAAGCTCACTTTTCAAGACCAGCCTGAGCAAGAGCGAGATGTCATCTCTAAAAATAGCTGGGGGTAGTGGCAGGCACCTGTAGTCCCAGCTACTCGGGAGGCTAAGGCAAGAGAATGTCTTGAGCCCAAGAGGTTGCTATGAGCTGTGAGCTGTGACACCACAGCACTCTACCAAGGGCAACAAAGTGAGACTCTGCCTCAAACAAAATAAAATAAAAAGACCAATAACCATAAGGGGAAAAACCTCTACATTACTAGTCACTAGTAAAATGCAAATTAAAGCCACAAGAAAACACCACTGCTTTGCACCCATTAAGTTGGCTAACATTAAAAAGGCAATGAAAAATGTTAATAAGGATGTGGAGAAACCGGAACACTTAAACACTGCGGGTGGGATTGTAATGGTAACACTAACGCAGTGCAGCCACTTCGGGAAGAGTCCAGAGTTCCTCAAGATGTTAAACGTGATTGCCATATGACCCAGGAATTCCACTATGTATAGATCCAAGAGAAGTAAAAGCATATGTACACACAAAAACATGCACACAAACATTTATGGTAGCATAATTCCTAATAGCCAACAAATATAATCAACATAAACATCCATCAAATGATAAAAGACAAAATGTGGAATGTCTTGGGTTATTATTTGACCATAAGAGGAGTAAAGTGCTAATCATGGTACAACAGGAATGGGCCTTGAAACATTATGCTCACATTATGATCATATGTTGCATGATTTCATTCATATGAAATGTCCCAGAATAGACAAGTTCAAAGAGACAGAATGAGATTAGTAGTTTCTAGCAATAGAAGGGAAGAGGAAATGCAGAGTGACTGCTAATGGGTTCAAGGTTTCTCTTTGTGGTGATGAAATTTTCCGGAAATTAGATTTAGAGATGGTTGTACAACCCTATGAAGATACTAAAATCGTATTTTTAGTATACGAAATTGTATGTTTTTAAAAAAGAAAGAGAGGGAATCCAAAAAGTTCTCAGGTAGGTAAGCTGTGATCCATTTGAAGATATTAAGGTTTTAGCATATTTTAAAAATGCATTCTCAGCTTACTTGGGCTGCACAATAAATTAAACAATTAATGTGTTGGTCATGAAAGTCAGTGTATTAATCAGAAGTCTATTCATGGTGTTCTATGAGAGATTGGATTATTTATTCTAATTTTTCATTCCCTAGAATAATAAGAGCAAAAGATCAAACTATTTAAAATTGCCATTTTGTGTTAAGTAAAAAATATCAGCAATTTTTTTGTGGCTTAACCTAATACACCTATGCCTTTTGCCACTTAACGTTGCTGTGTCCTGCCACTGGAGATAGGGTATTCATCTTCATCCCTTTGATGTTGGACTTGCCTGAGATTTGCTTTGTTTGGTATTTGGGATGCTAGTAACTGTTGCAAGCAGAGAGTTGAAATGTGTGTGTGTGTGCTTTGGTGTGTGGAGCAACTCTTCACCATGAGAATATTCGCTGGATGGTCATTAGTCCAATGCAAGTGAGATCCATATGAGCAGACTGGAGTTAACCCCCATTCTGAAGGTTGAAGCCTGAAACCGCCTAGCTTGGAGCTTGGAACCTCCTAGCCCACAACTGCCTTCAGTCTACCTGCAGACTCAGCAATATGAAAACGATTGTTTTAGTTGTAAGCCATTGAAGTTTTGAAGTTATTAGTAGTTAAGAGGCTACTGCTAACTAATGTATCATCCACTCAGTTAGCAAGGAAGAACAACTGAAATGAAAGTAGATAGTGTCTATCCAGGCAATTTTCAAAGGCAATGGAGTCTTGTTAAACAGACTTCAAGGCCAGTCAAGGTGGCTCATACATGTAATACTAGCACTCTGGGAGGCCGAGGTGGGTGGATCACTTGAGCTCACCGGTTTGAGACCAGCCTGAGTCAGAGCAAGACCTCGTCCCTAAAAATAGCTGGGCGTTGTGGCAGGTGCCTTTAGTCCCAGCTACTCAGGAGGCTGAGGCAAGAGAATCACTTAAACCCAAGAGTTTGAGTTTGCTATGAGCTGTAACACCATGGCACTCTACCAAAGCCAACAAAGTGAGACTGTGTTCTCAAAACAAAACACAACAAAACAAAAATGGAGTTCAGTATGTGAAACTCCTGGATTCAGTAAAGAAGACAGACAGATGGGAAAAGTGCAGTGGTGGCAGCAGACACCCCAAGCAGTAGACAACAGCTTGAAGACTGTCCTTGGATATTTGATTATGTCACACTAAAGGGAAAAGTGACAAATATCACTTTTTGTTAATACTTCTCAATTTTGACCAAGGTTTTGTTGCAGCCTGGTCTTTAATCTGAATTCTCATAAATAGGAGAGAAATCGTAATGCCCTTGATTGATTACAAGCAAGGGCATTATGTTGGTTATGATTATAACATGCCAAGGAGCAAATACTTGGATTCAATATTACGTTCATTTACTCTGGATTTTATTGTAAGTATTTTTCCCTTGTGTAAGTCCTGGAGTTGGAGACAGAGTTTCAGATATGAAACCACAATTAATTGAAGTTGTGGGAAAATGTATAATCAAGGGCTCATGCATTTATTTATGTCAACAATTCTGAAGAAAATTGCTAGTAAGTCTTACCAACTGTCATCTGCTTGTCCTCTTTCATATCCTGGGTTAAACTATGACAATAATATCCTCCAGTCCCTCTAATCATAAGAGTGATGACTGTTTAAATGCTGTTAAATGCTTACCGTGTACCAAGGACTCTGCTAGGCACTTTTTAGAAATTCTATTTAGTTCTCACAGTGACATTGAAAGACAAACATTATTATCCCCGTTTTAGAGGTGAGGAAACTGTGACCCAGAAAGATCAAGGAACTTCGTCAATAATATCACATAGCTAGTAAGGGGGGAGCTAGAATTTTAATGTAGTTCTAACTATAATTCTATTTAATGTTGAGCAAAGTTCAGCTTAAGCTGGAGGTTTAGTTAATGAAATAAAAATGTTCTCTCCGTGGAGATTTAGCTGCTGGCATGGAAAAAGAACCTTATTATAAAGTAGTCTCAATTACCCTATCTATCTAAATCTATAACATAGACTCTTGAGAAAAGTTACCATGAAGTGCCAGTTTGATCTAGATTTTTTCCATATCTTTTTTTGCCTGAACATTTAATTCGTTTTTAGTTCAGTTACTTCCTGTATTCTTATCACATGTCCATCACAGACCTCTGGAATTGTTTTTGAAGAAACATAGTCTAAATAAAAATTCTAATGTTTGCTTATGTCTTTGAAAAATATAGTTATAGGATATGAACACAGAATCCTTAATAGCTTTCTAAAACCCTATATCCTCTGGGAGCCTCTTATGCTCAATCTCAGAAAAAGTTTTTTTCTCTCTCTCTCCAAACCCACTTCCCTCTTCCCAATTCCTTTTCAGCCCATCAGGTTTGGGTCCTGCCATGCTCTAGACAATCTCTCCTACCCCCACGTTCCCATACAGCTCCCAAAGCACTTGCTAAACCTAATAGGGAATTTATGCCTCTTTCTTCATTAACAGCTTTTGTGCGAGAACCTCCTCTGAGGTTTCAGTCTACTCAAACCCTCCCTTTTCCTCTCCTCTTATTTCAGTCCACCTCACAGTATTCCAAAAGATCATCCTGACCCAGCACTCCCTTCAGAAAGGTAGAGGGTAGCTGAGTGGACAACCCCAGAATACTCTACCTCCAGCAAAGAATGCAGGGAAGACTATTTGCCCCTCACATGCTGTATTAGTTTCTGAATGCTGCTGTAATAAACACCCCAAATTTAGTAGTGGAAACACTGCCAATGTATTACGTTGTAGCTCTGTAGGTGGAAGCCCCAGTGTAGGTTTCCACTGAGCTAAAATCAGTGTCCACATGCTGCATTGCTTTCTGGAGAGCCGGGAGAAGAACACAGTTCCTTGCTTATTGATGTTATTTATGAACAGAATTTGGTTCCCTGCAGTTGTAGAACTGAAGTCCCTGCTTCCTTGCTGGCTTCCAACCAATGGCTATTGCCACTTCTGGTGGCTGCCATATTCCTCAGCTCATGATCCCTTTCTCCCATCTTTAAACCCAGCAAATGGCAGGTCGAGTCTCTCTCAGGCCTTGAATCCTTCCTCTTCCTTCCATCTCATCTTTTTTTTTAAAATAATTTTATTGAATCATAATTGTGTACATTGGTGCAATCATAGGGCACAATGTGCTTCATATACATTCAGAAATATTTTATCGTACTGTTACAGATTTTTTTTTTTTTTTGCAGTTTTTGGCCAGGGCTGGGTTTGAACCCGCCACCTCTGGCATATGGGGCTAGCACCCTACTCACTGAGCCATAGGTGCCACCCCCATCTCATCTCTTTACACCTCTGGAAAGGTTCTCTGCTTCTAAGAACTCATGTGATTAGATTGAGCCCACCAGATAATACAGAGTAATCTCAACATTTCTGGGTCCATACTCTTAACCTCATCTACAATGTCCCATTTGTCATGTAAAGTAACATATCTTCAGGTTCCTTGGATTACTGCATGGATACCTTTAGGGGGATATTATTCAGCCTAACACATTGTGAGAAATCTCATTGTTATTATAGATGGGAAAACAAAGGTCACGAGGGCAATGCACTAAATTGGACACCCCACTACAATACAGGCTCAACCAGGGGTTGAGTTACGCTGGTTTCATACCTCTCACCTAGTCTATGCCCTCGGCCCACAGATGATCCCTGTAGAAAGATCAAATAATAACATGAAAGTCATGTGACAACTATGTTTTTACTTGTCCACCACATGTTTTTATTAAGCTGCATATATTTAGAATGTTTTCAATTAAGTGGTATTAGAAAAGATATCAATGTAAGTTAGAAAATGTATGTACCTAAGAAAACAACTTAAATATAAGTAACTATAATAAAAAACAAGGCCTGGTTTATGTTTTTATTAGGCCACCTTTCTGTATGAGTTGACTTCTTTTTTCTTTCTTTTTTTGCTGCAAGTTCTCTTCATAATGCTTTTCCAAGAAAATTACATTTTCTTACACAATATCCTCCCTTAAATGTCCTGAATTGGCTAGGCTGAGATAATTCGCGAGTCCCCAGCCACCATCCCATCAGAATATCCTGTTTTGCTTTATCTCCTCTGCTGAAGATGGGATCTTTAAAAACATGTACCTAAATGGGAGGCTTGTCCAGAGGAGGTGGGGTAGGCGACATTCCTGTTTATTTCCTTACTTCTCAGAGCAGCCACTGCTGACGCATTATGCTCTCTAGGAAAATTAGAAGCCCAGATTACATCAGGTAATTGCAACATGCAGAAACCAAGTAGGGTACACACACCGAGGCTACCAGGAACTACGATGATTAAATTATCAGTGATTAAACAGGTCAAGAGGGAAAACATAAAGCAAACTAGAGCACCAAAGCCAAGCAAAACATCACCAACACACTCAAAAGATAAGAAGCAGCAAAGCACATGGGAGTGGGAGGGGTGGCCTGCAGACGAGACAAGAGGGTGTGGGGCAGCCTGGGGTCTCTCTGAGACCTTCATCAGCATAAATGGTGCCTCCTAGGGCCTGGCAGTGAATGGAAGGAAACTCTGCGGTGCCTATAGTCACGTTGTAGAGATTGTCCTACAGGAGCGTTTTTGGTGCTGGGTTCTTTGTTTTATATTTTTATCCCACCTGCCAGAACTTTCTATTTATGCCTTTTCTTCAACAAAGAGCAGGAGAGTCATGATGGGCAGTTGATAAAAATATGGGACTAAATTTACATAGTCATTCAGTGACTGTCACATACCAGGGTGCTTTCAGCATACAACTAAGAGAGTCTAATTTGAATGAAAATATGTTCCTTTCGTTTCATGTCATATACAATATCACTACAAGCTCATCTACATAGCCTATGATACTGCATACTTTTCTACTGCTATAGCCTTCACTTAATCAGTTCTCTGCAAGCTAATCAGCTCAAATACTGTTACAAGTGGTATAATGCATGCAATTATCCTTAATTCAACCTCTAAACGTGGAGTTGAAAGATCAGATTTAACCAAGCAGGCTTATCAGGAATTCATGAATTGATAATCGTGATTAATGGGAAATCACAGCACCAAACTTGTTTTAATTTACCTGTTCTTGTAACTTGTGTTACAGAGAAATGTGAACTTTCATCCAGAGCAAACAAAGAATGGCTATCAAATGAATTTTAGCCCCAGGCTAAGAAATGTGCATTCACTATTTCAAAGATAATCTTTAATGACAGAAATCAGTGTGGCTAAGTAAGGATTAGAGCTTTGAAAATATCCCAACCTTGATTCACTGAAAGAGAAATGATTACTCAGAAACGCCATCTCCAGTTATCACTAATAACGGGTGAGGGGAGATTTACAGTGAACGGGATAAATTGAACTGCTTGTCTCTGGAATTCCTCAGATTTATATAGAGTTGTGTGTTTTGTTTTTTTAATTTCAGATTAATAAGAGGGTACAAATGACTAGATTACAATGTCTCTGTTTGTTAGGTAAGGTCCCTGTTGTAGTTGTGCCTTTCACACAGGAGGTGTGCCATATGCCCTTACATTGTGCCTGTTAGGTGGGAGCACACCAATCCCCTTCTCGCCCCCCCAGCCTCTTGCCCCTTCCCCAACTTGGATTAAATTGAGTCTTTCTCTTGTGTGGGTATTAGTTCATCTACTTGCTTCATATTAGTATTCAGTACCGTGGATACTTCCTTTTCTATTCTTGTGATACTTTACTAAAGACAATGTTCTCCAACTCTATCCAGGTTAATAAAAGGATGTAAAGTCTACATCTTTTTATGGGTGAATAGTATTCCATGGTATTTTCGACAAGTGGTCTTTGAAATTTACTACGTTAGAGTTTGTGTTCCCCTCGCTATAATCCACTTACTTCTAAGAGCCTCAGGATACTGACCTATTGATTGATTGATTGAAATAGTATTTACTGAGCAAATATTATATGGCAGAA
>CAUYON010211884.1:0-12946 GCA_963573935.1 Arctocebus calabarensis
TGGTGGGCACATGTAGTCTCAGCTACTTGGGAGGCTGAGGCAAAAAAATCGCCTAAGCCCAGGAGCTGGAAGTTGCTGTGAGCTCTGATGCCATGGTACTCTACCGAGGGTGACAGGATGAGATTCTGTCTCTAAAAAAAAAAGTTCAAAGGTTGACTATTCCTAAACAAGAAGAGTTGGGTTTAAAGAAAGGAGGCTTAATGATATTTGTAACATGTCTGCATTCAGGTACTGGGCTGTTCTTTTAGCAAAACTAAGTCTGTAAGAATGTGCCATGGGCTCTATTGGAAAGGACATAAATAATGGAAACTGGAGCCTGGAAAATGGCAAGCTGGCTCACTTCTTGGAAGATCATTCATTAGATCCAGCTGCAAAAGCTAAAAGTTATGAAAAATGCATGCAGGATTTCTTTTTAAGAATTAACACACTGCTACTTTAAATGTTGGTTCTGACTGAGAAATTCCTCTCTGCAGGTGCCTTTTACCCCTATAAACCTCTGTAAGCTGCCAGAGCCTCAGGAGACTAAATAAATTGCTAACTTAAAAATTCATTATAGTATCAGCTCCCCTTCCAAGACATAAAATGTACTCTATAATCGTTACTCTTCTGAATCCCAAGACCTTAATTGTCAACGCTCCATGTGCTTGCATGATGCCATCTCTTTTCCATTGTTAATCTACTGGATAGAGTTTTTTAAAAACACATCACACCCATAAATCCTAAAAAGGGCAGTGAAAATACCACTAGCCAATTTGCCTGAAATAAGAAATAGCTATTGTGATGACAATAGTGATAGCAAAGCACTAGACTCCCAGGATGGAAGTGTGAAGTGCTAAACTATATATAGTTTGCATTTACCAATAGGTAGTGCCAAGTGAGTGATAATATCTATGGGCATGAACTCAATTTCATGCAGCTATGAAGATAACATTAAATTATCAAGGATATAATTAAAAAGTATGATGTTCAGGCATTATTTTGAAAATATGAAGAGTCTCACTTTGTCACCCTTGGTAGAGTGACATGGCATCATAGTTCACAGCAACTTCCAACTCTTGGGCTTAAGCGATTCTCTTGCCTCAGCACCCCAAGTAGCTGGGACTACAGGCCTCTGCCACAATGCCTGGCTATTTTTGGTTGCAGTTGTCACTGCTGTTTTAGTTGGCCAGGGTTGGGTTTGAACCCAACACCCTCGGTATATGGGTTGGCACCCTACCCACTGAGCCACAGGTGCTGCCCAACAACAGACTTTTCAACTGAAAATTTCCAAGCCAGATGAGCATGGTGATCCAACTTCAATATCCTTAAACAAAATAATTTTCAGCCTGGAATTCTGTATCCTGGTAAACTAAGCTTCAAAATTGATGGAGAAATCAAATCTTTTGCAGATATGCAAGTACTAAGGAAATTCACCATAAGATCAGCTCTATAGGAAACACTTAGACCTAGTCTCAACACTGAACACCACAATGAACCACCACCAAAGAAAACACCTAGAAGCCAAAGGCCAAAACTTATCTTCCACAACATAGCTTCAACAGACTTTCTCATAACAAATGAATAAAGTTTTACCACACTTATTGATACTCTTAATAAACATCAATGGATTGAATTCCCCACTGAAGAGGTACAGGCTGGCTGATTGGATAAAAGAGCACAAGCCATCCATATGCTATCTCTCCAGGAGACACAAGTAGCCCTGAAGTACAAATCAAGATTCAGAGTTAAGGGATGGAAAACAGTATTTCAATCAAACGGAAATCAGAAGAAAAGAGGGGTTGCAATCTTATTCTCAGATATAAACAGATTCAAAGCAACTATAGTTAAGAAGGACAAGATAGACACTTCATACTGGTCAAAGGAACAATATATCAAGAAGACATCTCAATTTTAAATATTTATGCACCTAACTTAAATGCTCCCAGATTTTGATCCCAGATTTATGAAACAGACCTTAAAGTGTTTGAGCAATAAGATATCCCATAACACCATAATAGCTGGGAACTTTAACATCCCTCTGACAGAACTGGACAGATCCTCTAAACAGAAACTTAAAAAAGGATACAAAGGACTTAAAGTGACCCTGGAACAAATGGGATTAATAGACATATGCAGAACACACCATCCCAAAGCAAAAGAATATACTTTTTTCTCATCACCCCATGGCACATACTCCAAAACAAATCAAACCTCAGCAAAATTAAAGGAATAGAAATTAAACCTTGTCTCTTCTCAGACCACAAGGCTATAAAGGTGGAACTCAATTCCAAAACAAAAAACAAAAAACAAAAAAAAAACATGCATCCTCATACAAAGGCATGGAATTAAATAACCTTATGCTGAATGATAGGTGGGTTCAGGAAGAGATAAAAGAGGAAATTGTTAAATTCCTCACACATAACACCAATGAAGACACAAGTTACCAAAACCTGTGGGATATAGCAAAAGCAGTCCTGAGAGGAATTGGAAAAAGAAGAACAATCTCACCCTAAATCCAGCAAAATAAAAGAAATAACCAAAATTAAATCAGAGATTAATGAAATTGAAAATATAAAAATCATTCAGAAAATTAACAAAACAAAAATTTGGTGTTTTGAAAAAATAAATAAAATTAATAAACCTTTAGCCAGACTACTAGGAACATAAAAGTAAAATCTCTAGTAACTTCAATCAGAAACAATAAAGGGGAAATAACAACAGATGTCACAGAGATACAAGAGATTATCTCTGAAAACTATCAGAAACTCTACACCCAGAAATTTGACAATGTGGAGGAAATGAATCAATACTTGGAATCATATCCTCTCCCTAGGCTTAATCAAGAAGAAATAGATATCCTGAACAGACCAATTTCAAGCACTTAGATTAAAGAAACAATAAAAAAAAAAACTCCCAACAATAGAAAGCCCTGGTCCAGATGGCTTCACTCCAGAATTCTATCAAACCTCCAAAGAAGAGCTTATTCCCATACTACAGAAACTATTCCAAAAAATTGAGAAGGAAGGAATCTTCCCCAACACATTCTATGAAGCGAACATCACCCTAATACCAAAACCAGGAAAAGACCCAACCAAAAAGGAGAACTTCAGATCAATTTCACTAATGAATACAAATGCATAAATTCTCAGTAAAATCTTAGCCAATAGATTACAGCTTCCCTTTAAAAAAAAGTCATACATCACAATCAAGTAGGTTTCATCCCAGGGATGCAAAGCTGCTTTAACATATGCAAGTCCATAAACCATACCAACAGAAGCAAAAACAAAGACCATATGATCCTCTCAATAGATGCAGAAAAAGCATTTGATAAAATTCAACATTTTCTAATTAGAATGCTGAAGAGTGTAGGCATAGGTGGCACATTTCTTAAACTGATCGAAGCCATCTATGACAAACCCACAGGTAATATTTTACTGAATGGAATAAAATTGAAAGCTTTTCCTCTTAGAACTGGAACCAGACAAGGTTGTCCTCTGTCACCATTACTATTCAACATAGTGCTGGAAGTGCTAGCCAATACAATCAGGCAAGACAAGGAAATAAAGGACATCTAAATAGAGGCAGAGGAGATCAAACTCTCCTTCTTTGATGACTATATGATCTTATACGTAGAGAACCCCAAAGATTCAACCCCAAAACTCCTAGAAGTGATCCAAAAAACCAGTATTGTTTCAGGATATAAAATAAATGTACACAAATCAGAAGCTTTTGTATATGCCAATAATAGCCACGATGAGAAACTAATCAAAGACACAATTCCTTTCACAGTAGCTTCAAAGAAAATGAAATAACTAGGACTATAACTAACAAAAGAGGTGAAGGACCTCTATAAAGAAAATTATAAAACCCTAAGAAAAGAAACAGCAGAAGATATTAAGAAATGGAAGAACATACCATGCTTATGGCTGGGAAGAATCAAATCTATACTTGCCAAAGCCATCTACAGATTGCTTAAAATTTACGGAGCTTAAATTTTACTGGAGCTTAAAATTTACTGATCTCTTCAGAAATTCTGATTTAACTGTTTTGTGGTCTGACCAAAGTTTTGGTACTTTAAAGAAAAACTGAAACTCTCCCTATCTTATTATTATAATCATTTGTCAGCATGGTCCACCCCTTTGAAGCTCAAGTTTACCCCATATCCATAAGGCCTAGAACAGTGCCTGGCACATAGTAAGGGCTCAGTAATTGCCTTGTGCTGCTTTCCTGAGTATATTTTGTCCCCTGTGTGTGACAGGCATTATCATCCTCACTTATAGCTGAGCCAAATGAGGCTCAGAGAGGCAAAGTCATTTACCCAAAGTTACACAGCAAGTGAATAGCAGAGTCAGGATTAGAATTTAGCTCTCTGACAATGCTGCTTTTAGACTTTTTGGATAAGTTTCTAAGAAAGAAGTAAGTTATTTCTACTGAATAAGTTCAAAATAAAGGCAGACTGGAAACTCTAAGTGCACTGTGCATAACTAGGGTGTCAGCCTGGGTGACACACCCCTGAACTGGGTGACACACATCCCAAGCTCATTGATTTCCTAAGTACTTGTCAGGAACAAGCTTCTGTAAAATCTAGATCTCAGATGAATCATCAGCAGCCTGCTACTAAAGGGGATTAATCACCAGTCCCAGAGGGCCACTTGTTTTTGGTGTCTCGGTGGTTAGAACTTTGTTTTCTAGTACCTAGATCTATTAAACACCTAAAATAGTTTTGATGTATCAAGTTGCTAAGCAAACAGCAACAAACGCAGGGAGAGAAAACTGAGTTGTAATGGCCAAATGTAAGTCTCCTAGGTAACCACAGTACTACTGGTAGCTACCTGCTCGATTTCAGATCCAACCTGCAATGCACGTGTTCAGAATACAAACCAAGGACGTCCAAGGCCCCTCAGCCACTGCCACAGCCCTTGTTTTTCCTAAAGGCAAACACAGCTGAGACGGCCCCACCGCCTGGCTGGAGGGCAGCGCTCACCATCCTTCTAAATGCACCAGCATGAAACTGCTTTCCCAAACACAGGGCAGTTGTTGATTTCTGAGGTTTGCTATCATCCTGAGATGAACTTCTATTGCTGAGGTTTCCCCTACAGCTCAGGGGAGGAGCTTGACTGCCAAGTGCCAGGTGGCACTGGAGTGCCAACTGTTTGCCTCTCAGCACTCAGTCCTTGCTTTTATTATGGAAAATTTTCCAGGCACATAAAATATGATTGAACCAGAGAGTAGGCACAGCATTCATAGGTCTGTGATTAAGATGATGAGTTAGGGCTGGGTATGGTGGCTCACTCCTGTGAGCAGCACTCTAGGAGGCTGAAGGAGGTGGATAACTGAGTGTAGGAGTTCAAGATCAGCCTGAACAAGAGTGAGACCCCATCTCTACTAAAAATAGAAAAACTAGTTAGGTCTAGTGGCAGGTGCCTATAGTCCCAGCTACTCGGGAGGCTGAAGCAACAGGATTGCTTGAGCCTCGGAGTTTGAGATTGCTGTGAGCTGTGATGACACCATGGCACTCCGCATGACAGAGCAAGACTCTGCAAAAAATAAAACAAAGTAAAATAAAATAATAAAAAATAAAATTTCACGCAGAAAAGCTAGGATTGCACAAGTATTCTGGAGTCATATTATAGGATGTGCCACCATACAGCAAGTCTTGGCAAAAATGAATAAAGAGACCATTTTTATTATCCTGGAAGTTAGGAAGTTTCAGAACCATCTCTCCAACCTTGCCAGTGCAATGTTTTAGAACTTTATGAGAAAATCTATAACTTTCACTGTGTCACTCACTGGGAATAACTTAACAGACAGGAAACCATAGTACTCAGGAAGAAACTGAGTGTCAGAACCCTGTTCCTCTGTGTGTTAGTGTTGGGATTTTGAACAACTTATTTAACATCTTGTAGCTTTCTTTCCTTAATCTTTGAAAAGGGAAAAGAATAATAGATAATAGGCTTATTGTGAGAATTAAATGAGATAATGTAAGTAAAATACTTAACATGAAGCCAGTTTTTTGTTTTATTTTGGTTTTATAGAGATGGGGTCTTAGAGTGTTTCCTAGGCTGGTGCCTCCAACTTCTTGTCTCAAAGGGTCCTCCCACCCTAGCCACCTAAGCATTTTTTTTTTTAAGTGTTCAATAAGTGGTAGGGTTTGGCACTGTGAGTTACAATTGTGATAGTTCCTGTAATCTTTTCCCACTTGGTGTCAGTTTTATTGAAGGCCTGTGCTATGAACCCAGGCTGCCAGGGTTCACTATCCCTGGCAGCCTGTGTGCATAGCCAATACTCCAAAGGGCGAACCCCATACTGTTTTCATGGGCAATGCAACACAGATCACTACAAACCAGCACCACAGAAGACTTATCTCCTAACACTGAGCTCTGCATCCTCAGAAGGACAAAATGGTTTGAAGAGGCATACTGGTTTCAGAGTTGGGGATTTCCCAGATCAGTTAATTTTTTTTTTAATGATAGAGGAGGAGGAATAAGATGCACAGCTGCCAACATATTCTTTGTGTGTGAGAAGTGAGAATGCATGAAACAACTACCAGGGGTCTCATAGTTCATCATGAAATAAATGACCTTACACACAAAAAACAAAGAGGGGGGCACAATTGCAAAAAGAAAGGGTCTTGACTTTAAAATGCAAAGAAATTCACTTTTGTGAAAAAGGTGCATTGTCCTTTTTATTCTCATTTGGCTTCAGACTGGTGACCAGTAAGAGAATTTGAGTGGTACATGAACTAGCATTTGAGAACCACTGACAACCTCCCCTGAGTTTTCTCTGTGTCCTCAGAGCTAAGAGCAGAACTGAGGCCTCCCCTTCCTACTCCTGATGGGATCCCAAGAAGGTCTCAAAATTAGTCTCTTAAGAATCAGACAGTGTGATCAGATCAGAAAACCCAGAAGGTCTGGGATGAGGAGTTGAGTGGGAGCTCTCAGGTCATGACCGTCACACCGTGCTGACCAACATGCCTGTGTCATTGTGGCGGCTGAGCTCCTCAAAGATGATGCTTAGTGTAAGGCTGTAATTTCAGTTCTGTTACTTTAAAACAGAACCTGCCTGTTACTTTAAAAAGAATATGAAATGCATAAAGAAAATGTAACATTAACACCAGGAACATCATTAAATTTTCTTGATGCTAATAGAGTGGCAGCATTTTCCTATTTTATTTGGTAAAGAATTTGAGTTGCTTATAAATTTGTGCTGAAGCCCTGTGATGAAGGGCTGAAGCAAGCAGCCCTGTGTGTTCAGGGAGTTGTATTTACAATACCTACTGTTCCTGCATTTCCATTTAGAATGCAATTATCCTGCTTGGGAAAAAATAAAGGTCACTGGGTTAATGGAGTTCACCTTTTTAAGTCCATAAATAATACATCAAATATAATATTTAAAAAGAAAACCGCATCCTATATATCATTGAATTTCTGATGCTTTTTTCCACGGGACATTTGAGTATATGGCATTTACTATGGCCACAAAAGTTGCAGTCCATCAAGTTTCTGTAGCACTGGTTGGGTCAAGAGGCACATAGCACCTGTCTAGTAGGTTGACAGTCATTAACGCTAAAATGTTCCAGAAAGCACTCACGACATTTTCAAATCAGATTATTGTACATTCAACTGTGAATTTGAGGAAAATGTCACAGAACAATTTATATACAGTGAATCTCATGAGCTTTATCTGGTAAGTATTGACAAAGATGTCCATTTAGAAAATTCTAATCAAATACAGATCCAAGTACATTCCTTCACTTCCACAATGGCCCACTGTGAATAGACACTAGCAATAACAGACATCTCTAGGCAAGACTCTGCTCCACTGGGTTCCCTAATGAAAAAAACAAAAGACTTTCCTGCCAGCTAAATGGCTGAACCGGGCTCTCAGTCCAGAGGAGTCCAATCAATGCTTTCACTTCGACCTTCCCAAGGGATCAACTAAGCAATCGCTCCAAAACCTGGCACATCAAGATTTATAAGGCAGGGCAGGAATGCATGGCCTAAATGGCTTCAGAAAAACCATTTGTTATGAGTAATAAAAAAACAAATTAGAGTAGCTGCTGTTAGATCACCATTCTTCTCACACGAAGGCTGAGTGTCTCATGAGATTTGGCTGATAAATATTTTTGAATAAAGTGAGAATTATAGTACACTCCTGAACTTGTTATAGAAACTGTTAAACACATGTAATTAGTCCCCCAAAATAATGAGAATGAAAATCTTTGTTTTCTGCTTGATGCAGGTTCATGTAACAAAATGCACTGTGATTGCCACAAACAGAATCACACACAGCTCATTGCTTCATCAATAAAGCTTTCAGCAGCATCACAGAATGTCCCTGAGAATAAGTATTTTAACTTCAAATTATAAACCTAGCAACAAACCAGTCAACTGTTTTCCTAAACAACATAACATGTAAAATCATGTGACTATTTTTTTTTTTTTAAATATGGTCTCATTCTACTGCCTGAATTACAGGGCAGTGGCTTTAGCCTGGTTCCCAGCAACCTCAAACTCCTGTGCTTAAGTGATCCTCCTGCCTCAGCCTCCCATGTAGCTATAACTACAGGCATGAGCCACCACACCCAGTTAATTTTTATATTTTCTGTAGAGACGGGGTCTTGCTATGTTGTTTAGATTGCAAGTGAATCTCTTGCCTGAGCCTCCCAAAGTACTAGGATTACAAGTGTCAGCCATGGAGCCTGGTCTGACAATTTTTTTTTTAATTTAATGGACATATTTGCAACCACCAACAAGTAATTATTTGGTTTTTATTGTAATTAATAACTATCATTTATTCAGTTTTGTTCTGTTAGGTACAAATCTAACACATTTATGTGAGTTATCTATTATAATCCTTTTCTTTTTTTTTTGGCAGTTTTTGGCAGGGGCTGGATTTGAACCCACCACCTCCAGTATATGGGGCCAGCACCCTACTCCTTTGAGCCACAGGAGCCGCCCTATTGAAATCCTTAAAAACATTTTATGACCTGTGGCAATTTGTTGTCTAATTAAGGCTCCTGATCTATCAGCATAAAACATCAAAATCTAACATTATTTACTCCATGGATAAAACATTTTTGTTAGTATTCATTCTCAATATAAATCTTTTTGGCTTTGAAATTTACCTGTGCTTCCCAAAAAGATTTCCTTAAAATATTAGACTTTTTTGTGAGTATTGTCAGATACTTACTTTTTTACTTATTACCAGAAGTTTTACATCTGTTTCACATAAAACTGAAGTAGGCTGACTGGTATTAGTTAAAAGGTGAATTTCCTGAAAAATAAAAACAAATGCATCTATTCTAGAATTATTTCACCTCCGACATTATTCTTACAATGAAACTCTGAGAAGCTGTAGAATTGCAAGTCTGTATTATTTTAAGCAAATAATTAAAAAAAAATAAGTCTTGAGCTTATTGAGAATTAATCAACAATGACTGGTCTGGACTTTACTATAATCCATCAGCCTAAGCAGCATTAGTTTGTACAAAGTATTACACAAAAACAGAATCCCAGGTTGAATGATTCTTAGTTCTGGAATACTTTGAGTGTTAAAACAGAAGCATGATCTGCAAACATACATGATGCTGTGCTCTGCCGAGATTCGACACTTCATCACTGAGGAAAAGGGGTGCTTGGTTTTTGAAATGAAGCTGACATACAGCCTTTATGCTCAGTGAAAGGAGATGGTGTTAGTGTGACCATATATAAAATTTTAATACTTTCTGTGACTGTAAAATTTTCTTTATTTTAATTTTTTTGACACAGATTATCTCTGTCACCCTGAGTAGAGTGCCCTGGTGTCATCACAGCAGCCTCCAACTCTTAGGCTCAAGAGATCCTCCTGTCTCAATTTCCTGAGTGCCTATCACAACTCCAGGCTAATTTTCCTATTTTTAGTAGAGGCGGGGGTGGGGTCCCACTCTTGCTCAGGCTGGTGCTGAACTCCTGAGCTCTGGTGATCCACTCGCCTAGCAATAAAGACTCAAAGTTGGTGTAACCTTAGAGAAAGGGGTGTGGCATGAATTCAACATTAAATTGGAGAAACACCAGCTCAGGTGATCTCCAGGTTGCTTTCCTTCAGGTGAGAAGCCAATGGCTCTGCTGTGTCCTCACACAATTGAGGCAGCAGTGGAGTGATTGAGCACTGAATGCAGCATCTGCTCTTGTTTCTGCCACTAACCTGCTGTGTAAACAGAAGCAATCAGTTAACTGCTCTAGTTCTCAATTCACTAGGGTGTAGAGCAATGGTTCTCAACCCTCCTAATGCCGCAAATCTTTAATACAGTCCAAAGGGATCACAACCCACAGGTTGAGAACTGCTGCTGTAGAGGGAAAGGGTTTGTGGCTCCGTCTCTACAGTTCTAAGTGTACATCCAAATCACCATTAATCACAGGCTGGCCAACAGGCTAACCAATGCCTTATCAAAAAAATGCAGCTCAATCTATCAAACAATTTTTGGCCTTCCTATAATAATGCATAATTAATTTAATAATGGGAATGTGTGAGAAAAAATTAGGTTTTATTTTTTTTAATTGCTAGAAATACATATGTTTTTCTCTTTTGCCTTTCTCATTGAATATGCTAATAAACTATCTGTAATCCACAGCTGGTGCCTTGGGCCGGGATCCACTGATGAATCTCCCAACTGTTCTCCAATTCCATTTTTTCTTTACTCTATTAAAACAGCCCCCAAGTCACCATCAGCCATCTGTCTAAATGTTAATCTCATCCATCTCCTATCCCCTTAAAAGTTTCAATGAGCTCTACTGCCTGTAAAATTAAGTTCAAACTTTCTAACATCATTTCTTTCTTTTTCTTTTTGAGACAGAGCCTCAAGCTATTGCCCTGGGTAGAGTGCCGTGGCATCACAGCTCACAGCAACCTCCAGCTTCTGGGCTTCAGCGATTCTCCTGCCTCTGCCTCCCAAGTATCTGCGACTACAGGTGCCCATCACAACGCCGGCTATTTTTTGTTGCAGCCGTCATTGTTGTTTGGCGGGTCCAGGTGGATTCGAATCTGCCAGCTTAGGTGTATGTGACTGGCACCTTGCTGCTTATGCCACAGGTGCCGAGCCTTTAGCATCATTTCTAATACTGTGTCTTACCTCAGTTGGTGTTTCCAAAACCAACCCTAACAAATGCTTCTACCTCCAAGGCCAGTGCACTCACTTCTGGATTCAACAGTCTCCAAATCCTATCAGGCCTTGACTAAACGTAGAAAGGAAATTAAATTTTACTACTCTACACAAACTGCTTTCTTAGCCTAAATTTTATCCCTTTTATATAAAATATTTCCAAGCCCAGAATTTCTTTAAAAAATCAAAAAGAGCTCCTCAAATCAATAACTGTTTTGGTAACTTTATTTGTCAATGCCTCCCTACCTCCAAAGCTACATGGTTTATAACTCATTCATTTAGCTGGTCATTCATATAAAACTACTTATGAATGTTATTGTATGTCTTATATCTTGACAAACTATATATTAAGTTGTATGTTGGCTTTACACTACTAAAGAAAAAATGTGATTTTTTTTTAAGCATTTCAATTTCTAAAATATGTAATACTTGAGGCCAATACTATAGAACATCATGCTAATTATTTTAAAACGGTGACATAGAGATTACATAGTTTTTAAATAAAATATGACAGTGAGAGACTGAGAAATTAAGACATTACTTACCCCCATGAAGTCACCTTCTTCAAACTCACAATGTCACAGTTGGAATGTTTTTTCAGGATTGGGTTACTTGATATGACCTTTAAATGCCCAGCAAGAATCAAGTAGCATTCAAATCGTTCCTGTCCTTGTCTTATAACCAGACTTTCAGCTTCATACCTGGAGAGAAAGAATATCAAAAACACCTCTTTTGTAAAATGGCTAGTTTGAAGTCAAGTGAAACCCTGTCATCTTCATCTTTAAAGAAACTGACTTTTCATTAAGAAGCAATTGTCATCCTATCTGGCACAGAGTCAGAAGGTAGAGATTTCAGCTACCTTGTTGACTGCTGTAGCATCTGCCTAGAGTGGTGCTTTGCCCAGAAACTAGGTGCTTTATGTACAGAGAGTGAGCGAATTTAGGAATAGACAAAAGGAAGTGTTACACACATACAGAATAGAAAATCTTCGTGCAATTGCATTTCATAGATGAAACTTACAATTAACAAAACAGGCATCCTTTAAGCTGCTACTGCTGAATTGCTGATGTAAGCCAAAAACTGGGAGACAAATGTGATGTTGATTTGCATACCTGTTATTAAGCCTTTTTTTTTTTAACAAGTGAACAGTTTATTAAGAATTAAACAAAGGTATGATGTGATACAGTACAAACTAGACACTCAAGATAGGTATAATAGTACTACTCACACAAAAACTTAAATTTCACCTCAAAAAAAATCACAACACAAAAGAGAAAGCAATTTCATTGTTATAAGATAAGATATTTCATACAAAGTATTAACTCTGCCCGCCCAAAGTCCAACCTCCCAACAAACAAAAAACTATCTCGGAATACTGCTATGCTAACATATTAACCACAGTATAATCATTCATAGGAAAACAGTAATTAAGCAGTGAATTGAATTAAATAACAAAGTTCAAACTGTCATAAACTCATAGACCACAATGATTTTACAAAACAAACAATTCCAGAAATCTTATAAACAATAGAAAAAGATATATTTTAATATCATTCTACTTGATCTGGATACACCTGATATTGAAATTAGAGAAAATATATTGTTATAAAGAGAAATTACAAACATGTTTCACTTATAGATGAGGATGCATATCATAAACAACATATTGACAAGTTGAATTACAAAATTAATATTTAAGCAATATACTATAGTCAAAATTGAATCCAATTTATATAAAAGTTAGACACTATTTTAGACACTCCATCCAAGTTACTAACTTATTATTACTAATAATAAGTGGAACATATTATTCTTAGTGAAACATCA
>CAUYON010211886.1:0-14189 GCA_963573935.1 Arctocebus calabarensis
AAAACACACACCATGGTTAGCAGTTAGCCATCTCTGGCAGAAAACTAAGACCATAATTCTGTGACTAAATGATCTGGTAACACCAAAAAAATGTCATTAAGATATCTCAGAAGTATTTCAGGGAAGCAGAGCTAGGACCAAGTAGTCTTTTAGTGGGCAAAACCCTAGTCAGTTAAGACATATGATGGCTTTCCTGACACAGTTCTAATGTCCCCTCCCTGTTAATTTCTTCCACAAGGATGAACATGCAGGACCAAAACATGTCTAGTCTCTCTGGGCACAATTCCACCAAGTGCTTGGCTACCAGTATAGCTCTGATTATTATATTTTCTTAGATGGTGGCCTAAAAAATGAAGGTATTTTCTTTCTTGAGAAAGGCAAGGGGACAGTGCTCTGTGTGGAGGCATTTCTAATGACAAGGACAAGGCTGAGCTTTGTGGTTGCCCTGGAAACCTGACCCCATTATGGTGACTATGCTGGCTTTTGATAGAAACCTACAGTGTGGCTGGGTACCTACTCCTCAGCAGCTAGAGTACCAGTCACATACATCGGGGTGGGCGAGTTCAATCCTAGCTGGAGCCTGCCAAACAACAATGACAACTACAACAAAAAAAAACTTGGGATTGTGGTGGATGCCTGTAGCCCCAGCTACTTGGGAGGCTGAGGAAAAAGAATCTCCTAAGCTCAGGAGTTTTAGGTTGCTGTGAGCTGTGATGCCACAGCACCCTATCAAGGGCTCCAAAAAAAAAAAAAAGAAAGAAAGAAACAAGGAAAGGAAAAGAATTAAAGGAAGGAAAGGAAAGGAAAGGAAACGAAAAAGGAAAGGAAAGGAGAGGAGAGGAGAGGAGAGGGGAGGGGAGGGGAGGGGAGGAGAGGGGAGGAGAGGGGGAGGGGAGGGGAGGGCAGGGGAGGGGGGAGGGGAGAAGTGGAGAGGAGAGGAGAGGAGAGGAGAGGAGAGGAGAGGAGAGGAGAGGAGAGGAGAGGAGAAAGAAAGAAGCCTAGAGTGGCGAGGTGATAAGAGCAGGGACCTACTTTCAGGTGTTTGGATTTACCAGAGGGGCGGATGCCTCACTGTGGTAGCTGAATCTCCCTAGGGTGTGGCAAGATGAAGGGATTCCAGGTCCAATTCCCTTCATGCCTGCTTTGGGACTTTGCCCTCCCCTGTCTCTTGAGGGATAGGTGGGACCCTCGTGGCCCCAGTGAGTGTGGCATCCTGTTCCAGGATGTCCTGCTGCTACTTTCTATGTGAAGGTGGGTACAAGAGGATGAGACAGGTAAGGAACCTGTCTGAGCCCAGCCTCCCCCTCTATAAAATGGGCATTCTTTCTTTCTCCTGGTAACTGTTCTTACAGGTGGCTGAACTTCTATCAATCAGGTGTCTGAAGGATGCGAGTTCTAAGGATCTGCATCATGATGGCTGCAGAAGTTTCCCCAGATGTGAATGGAAACAGTCCTCAGGAGACCCAAACTCTTGTATCCCAGGTGGAATATGGCACCTGATTCTAGTGAGTTCATAGATCTGAACAAGGCATGTTGTGGGATAGCTCCGTTGAGGCTCACAAAATAGTGCTAAAGTAAAGAAGCTGCTTTGATGTCATCATTGGAGAAGAGCCTCAGGAGATGGCATTCCTTCCCATCAGTAACTACAGGCTTTGTTGTTGCTCTTGAGAGATGTCTTATTTTGTCATTAAAGAATGAATTTTCAGGCAGCACCTGTGTCTCAGTGGGTAGGGCGCTGGTCCCATATACCAAGGGTAGTGGGTTCAAACCCGTTCCTAGCCAAAGTGCAACAACAAAAAAATAGCCAGGCATTGTGGTGAGCACCTGTAGTCCCACCTACTCCAGAGGCTAAGGCAAGAGAGTTGCCTAAGCTCAGGAGTTGGACACTGCTGTGAGCTGTATGATGCCATGGCACTCTACCGAGGGTGGTTGATGAAGTGAAACTCTGTCTCTACAAAAAATAATAATAAAAAAAAGAATGAATTTTTCACTTAGGAAAGGAGCTTGACGTTGAACATGATTTGCAGTAATTAATTAATTAATTTTCTGACTACCTTTTTTTTTTTTTGAGACAGAGTCTCACTATGTCGCTTTGGGAAGATGCTGTGGCATCACAGCTCACAGAAATGTCAAACTCTTGAGTTCAAGCAATTCTCTTGCCTCAGCCTCCAGAGTAGCTGGGACTACAGGTGCCCATCACAATACCCAGCTATTTTTTGGTTGTAGTTGTCACTGTCGTTTGGGAGGCCTGGGCTGTGCTTGAACCCCTCAGGTTCATGTATGTGGCATGGCTGGTGCCCTCCACATTGAGCTATGGGCGCAGAGTCAATTCTATGACAACTTAAGTGTGATTCCCAAATATATCTCAGATTAATGTTGATATATGCAGTTGGTTAGAAGGTCTTCCTAGCAGTTCGAGATTAGAAATATGCATCCTTCTGTGGTTCCATGTTTTCATCCATTTTTTCTTTTTTTTTTTTTTTTGTGGAGACAGAGTCTCACTCTATCACCCTCGGTAGAGTGTTGTGGAGTCACAGCTCACAGCAACCTCCAACTCCTGGGCTTAAGTGATTCTCTTTCTTCAGCCTCCCAAGTAGCTGTGACTATAGGCGCCCGCCACAGGGCCCGGCTAATTTTTGATGCAGTTCAGCTGGGGACGGGTTTGAACCCGCAGCCCCCGGCCCAGTTTGAACCTGCAGCCCCCGGTATATAGGGTCGGCACCCTACTCGTTGAGCCACAGGCACCGCCCATTTTTCTGAGCCCCCCCCCCCAAAAGTTTATCAAGTGTTCACATTTTTACATTGTCAGGTACAGGCCACCAGCTCCATGTCAGGGGGTCATGGAGCTGCCACCCAGGGCCATGTGGGGGTGGCGGGGCTCGGAGGCCCAGCTGAGCCGGCCATGGGAGCAACACCTGACAGCAGAGAGGACTGAAGCGGAAGCAGTCCGGAGGCGGCGGTGGCAGCGGCGGATGGGGTAACCGCAGCTGCTGCGGGTGTTCAGTAATGAAACGAGTGCAGCGCTGAGCTGATTCAGGGGGCAGTGTCCTGCTACCTCAAACGCCGGCAATACTTGGGCTCAGATGATCTCTCGAAGCAAGGGCTGCAGCCTTCACAGGCTCCTGAGGAAGAGGCGGCCAAGTGAACAGTTCAGTCAGAATCCGGTTGTGCCAACATAGTATCGGCAGCCCTTTGCCAGGCAGAGCCCCATCAATACGAAGTACAATTTGGGTGACTGTGGAATTTTCTCACCGATTCTGATTCCCAGCACAGCCAAGAAGTGATGCCTCTCCTCTATCCTCTCTTTGTCTACGTCCATCTCAACCTGGTCTAGCACAGTTCCAAGAGCACGGTGGAAAGTTTTTACAGCCTCTTCCATGGAATATTTCTGCAGAATGCCAGCCAGAAGGATGTCATTGAGCAGCTACAGACCACTCAGACCATCCAGGATATCCTGTCTAACTCCAAGCTTTGAGCGTTCCTAGATAACAAGTATGTCTTCCATCTCCAGGAAAACAGCTGTGACTACCTTATCCGCTACCTCCAAAGTGACAACAATACTGCCCTGTGCCAAGTCCTTACCTTACATATTCACCTTGACGTGCAACCCTCCAAGACATCAGACTACAGCTCTGTGCCAGTGGCTGCCCTTCTCTGGGAGAGAGTGATAGCTTAAAGCCCCCTGATGTGACCAGCCCTATTCTATAGAATGAGGCCACCCTGGAGGTCCTGCAGGAGAACATTAAGCGCATCAAAGACGTACCTCCCTCCCCCATTAGCATCTGCTTCTATGCCTTCTATAACGTAGAGCAGCTGCTGAACACTGTGGAAATCTCCCCTGATAGCAAGCTGTTTGCTGCTGGGTTTGACAACTCTTGCATAAAACTTTGGAGTTTGTGATCCAAGAAGTTAAAATTAGAACCCCATCAATTAGTCGTGTCCCGCATCCACTTGGCTTCTGACATTCTGGAAGATGAGGAGGATGAGGATGATAATGCCAGCACAGAGATGAAGATACTGCGGAGACACTGGGTTGGTGTACAGCACGAGGTTCCTGGAAGACAGCTCAGAGTTGCTCTCTTGTTCTGAGGACATGTCCATTCGATACGGGGACCTGGGGAGTTTCACCAACACTGTTGTACCAAGGACATGCCTACCCTGTTTGGCACATGGACATCAGCCTATATAGTCTGTACTTCTCCAGTGGGTTGCATGACCGTACTGCCAGGCTGTGGTCATTTGATTGGACATACCTACTGAGGATATATGCGGGACACCTGGCAGATATAGACTGTGTCAGATTCCACTCGAATTCAAACGACTTAGCTACAGGCTGCACTGACAAGATTGTGTAGCTTTGGAGCACCCATCAGGAGAACTTGGTGAGACTTTAGAGGCCACCATGGCCCTGTGCTTTCTCTTGCCTTGTCTCCCAACGGGAAGTACTTGGCATCTGCCGGCAAGAACCAGCGGTTGAAGCTGTGGGACTTGAACACTGGGACCCTTTATAAAGAACTTAGAGGCCACACAGACAGTATCACCGGCCTCACCTTCAGTTCAGACAGCAGCTTAATGGCCTCTGCCTCCATGGACAACTTGGTGCACGTCTGGGACATCAGGAACACTTACCGCAGTGCGCCTGCTCACGGCTCCTCCAGCAAGCATGTGGGTATGTACACCAGGCAGATGAGCAATGTCCTGAGTGTGCAGTTCATGGCGTGTAATCTTCTTCTGGTGACTGGAATTACACAAGAAAATCAGTAACATTAATGTTTTTCTTTGTTGGAATGGACTGGTGTGGTGGTGGAAGGCCTCTAGTTGCAGTCCATCCACAAGTTGACACTGAATCATTGACTGTGAAAGAGCACCCTGCTCCCCTGTCTCCTGGGCCCTTATCCCAGGCAGGTTCTCCTTCACTCAGTCCCCCAGAATCAAAGGCCTTGGTTGCGGTTGGAGACTGAGGCAAGGCAGTGATGAGTGGACACGAGATCGAGAATTAGGATGCTCCAGAGGCCTCAGACATGCCCTGCACAAGTGAGCACCTTCCTGTCTCTGTCTCTTCTGTCCTGTCCCCTACCTAGGGCTGGTCTGGTTAAAGGGTAGTTATAGAATATTCTAGAAGTGATTGGCAGAGGTGTCACCTATGGCCCAGCCCTTGGTGGAAGGGAAGTCCTTATTGATGGAGGGATCTTGAGGTGGGAACTAAGAAAGGGGAGGGGATGATCCTGACAAAAATGTCTTTCCTTTTCCATAATTACAGAGAACCAGGATTTTTTATTAGTGTTATTATTATAATTATTATTATTGGTTCGGTGCATGTGGCTCAAGCGGCTAAGGCCCCAGCCACATACACCTGAACTAGCAGGTTCAAATCCAACCTGGGCCTGCCAAACAATGATGACTGCAACAAAAAATAGCTGGGTGTTGTGGCGGGTGCCTGTAGTCCCAGCTACTTGGGAGGCGGAGGCAAGAGAATTGGTTGAGCCCAGGAGTTGGAGGTTGCTGTGAACTGTGATTTTAAAGCACTCTACCCAGGGTGACAGCTTGAGGCTCTGTCTCAAAAAGAATTATGATTATTATTGAGAAGAGGAATCCTAGCACTGGCAGAGGGGACCTTCTCTGCTTTTCTCGTTCAGGTTTGACGCCTGGCACTGGCTTGATACTCGGAATTTTTACCTTCAGGGAATTCAGAGAATTTGGAAGCACAGTGTATTGGAGAAAAGGAAATTTGAGGTGTTAGATTAATAGCCTCAGTTGACATGTTCCTGGAAGTGGGTGGGTGGGTTTGATTGAGAACATATTGGCTCTTGGGCCTTTGCAGTGTTGGTAGGAAAAAAATTCTTTCCATGGCGTGAATTCTCTCTGCTCAAAAGAAAGATTATGAAAAAAATATTGTGGAGTACTAAGTCACAAGACAGAATTAGAGAAATGTAGAATTTCCAAGTGACCCTTCAGAGGTGTAGCTTTCTCTATATTTTTCTCGCCTGTGATGATCTGTTCCCACCTCCTGCACTGCAATCCCAGTCTAATGAACACTTTGTAAAGTGAATCGTAAGTATGTATGCACACATATCAAAGTATGCTTTAGGAAAAAGCAAGTTCTATTTGTGGGAAAAGGATTAAATATTTCTGTTCCCTGAAGAGAGTTATTTTATATTTTGTTTTCTATTAAAATACATTTACTTTTTTTTTTGACATAGTCTCACTTTGTCACCCTTGGTAGAGTGCTGTGGCATCATGGCTCACAGCAATCTCCAACTCTTGGGCTTAGGCGATCATCTTTCCTCAGGCTCCCAAGTAGCTGGGACTACAGGTACCCACCACAATGCCTGCCTATTTTTTGGTTGGAGTTTGGCCGGGGCTGGGTTCGTACCCACTACCCTCCTTATATGGGGCTGGCGCCCTACCAGGTGAGCCACAGGAGCTGCCCAAAATACATTTAGTTAAAAAAAAAAGTCAAGTATAAGAATTTAGTATTTGAAAAACTAAGAATTGTCTCATAGTTTGTCCTATGGTGGAACCCAGCTACATACCCTAAAATAACCAAATGTCTCTAAATATCGTTACTTCCCACAACATCCTAATTTCAGTTCTGTAATGACTGGGCTACCCACCTTTCCCACCACACTGTCTCTGGGCCAATACAGCATGTCTGTCACCACACATTACTTTTCAAGTCCTAGAAATGTATTTAATTTGAATCATAGAGGGTTGTTTAACCAGAGCCTATCTTACTTATTTTTAGATTTGTTCATTTTATTAAGTATGTATGTTGATGTATTTAATGTTTTTTTTTTTTTATTGCTGAATTGTAGTCCAATAAATGGCTATACCAAAAGTTTTATTATTTATACACTTGTTGATAGACATTATGGTTAATTCCAATTAGGGGCTCTTGTAAATACAGGTGCTGTGAATGTTTGTGAATAAATCTTTCCGTGGAAATATGCTTTCTCTCTCATAGGTTCATTGACTGGATCATATGAAAGATGTAACATTAACACTGTGCAAACTGCCAAGCCATTGCCAAGTATTTACATTTTTCTTTGCCACCAGCAATGTATGAGAGCAGTATCCTCCAGACACTTGCCAATGCTCGGTGTGGTCAGTCTTTTTTCAGGATGGAATTCAGATATAGCCCTACACCTGTATAGACAATTAGGTTATTTTTCCAGAATGTAATAGTATCTCATTATAGGTTTTAGCTTTCTTTCCCTAATGGTTAATGATGCTGAACATCTATTCACATGCACACTTGACATTTGTATATCTTCTGTGGTGGAGTGTTTACTCAAGTCTTTTGTCTATTTACTTATTGGAGTGTTTGTTTTTCTCCTGAGTTTTGTAAGATTTTCTGTGTTCTAGTTGTTTACCAGATAAATGATTTTCAAACATGTTCTCCCAGCCCAAGGCTTGACTTTTTATCATTTCATCAGTGTCTTTGAGAAGAGCCAAAGTTTTTAATGTTGAAGAGGGCCAATTTATCAATTCCTTCAGCTATGGGTTGAAGGTTTGTTTTCTCATTGATGAAATCTTTACTGAAACTAAGGTCATAGGAATTTTCTCATGCGTTTTGGAGTAGAAGTCTTGTAGCCTTAGGTTTCATGTTTATTTAGATCTATGACCAATTTTGGATTAACTTTTGTAAATGGTACTATGTTTGGATTACAGTTTATATTTGTGAATATAGATATCCACTTGTCCCAGAACAAGTTGTTGAAAAGACTATCCTTTCTCCACTGAATTGACTTTGTATGTTTTTGTTTGTTTGTTTGTTTGTTTTTTGCAGTTTTTTGGCCGGGCTGGGTTTGAACCCACCACCTCTGCTACATGGAGCCGGTACCCTACTCCTTTGAGCCACTGGCACTACTGAGTTGCCTTTGTAACTTTGTAAAAAACTCAGTTATCCATACAAGTGTAGGGCTATATCTGAATTCCTTATTTTCTTCGTTTGATCTTTTCTATCTCAATGTGAATAGCACCCTGTCTTGATTACTGTAGGTTTGTAAGCAGTCTCAAAGTGAAGAAGTGTTTGTTCTCTAGCTTTGTCTTTTTTTTTAAAATTTATTAAATCATAGCTGTGTACATTAATGGAATCATGGGGTATAATGTGCTGGTTTTATATACAATTTGAAATATTTTCATCAAGGTTGTTAACATAGACTTCATGGCATTTTCTTAGTTATTGTGTTCAGACATTTATATTCTGCATTTGGTAAGTTTCACCTGTATCTTTCTAAGGTGCATTGTAAGTGTGTTCCTACCAATTACCCTCCCTAGCTTTGTCTTTTTTAAAGTTGTTTTCAAGGCCGGGCAGGGTGGCTCACACCTGTAGGTCAGGCGTGCTGGCTCATGCCTGTAATCCTAGCACTCTGGGAACCTGAATTGGGTGGATTGCTTGAGCTCACGAGTTTGAGGCCAGCCTGAGCAAAAGTGAAACCCCTGTATCTACTAAAAATTGAAAACCTAAAGCAAGAGTATCACTTGAGCCTGAGTTGGAGGTTGCTGTGAGCTATGATGCCAGGGCACTCTACCTAGGGTGACAGCTTAAAATTCTGTCTCAAAACAAACAAACTAAATGAATAAAAATAAATAAATAAATAAAAATAAAGTTGTTTTCATATCTAGGTTATTTCTAGCATTTCCACATGAATTTTGGAATGAATGTGTTAATATCTCTTAAAATGTGTTTGTTAGGATTCTTACTGAGTTTGAGTTTACATTGAATTTGTATATCGTATTGGAAAGAATTGAAATCTCAACAATAGGTCAGGTGTAGTGGCTCACGCCTGTAATCTTACCACTTTGGGACGCCAGGGAGGGTTGATAGCCTGAGCTCAGGACTTCCAGACCAGCCTGGGCAAGAGCTAGACCCTGTCTCTACTAAAAATAGAACAACTAGCTGGTTGTGGCGAGCACCTATATTACCAGCTATTCAGGAGGCCAAGTCAAGAGAATAACTTGAGCCTGAGAGTTTGAGGTTACAGTGAGCTATGACCCACAGCATCCAACCCCAGGGCAACTGAGTGAGACTCTGTCTCAGAAAAACAAAATAATAAAAATAAATAAATAAATTCAACAAGGGGCAGGGGCAGAGGGTTAGGTGAATTCCCAGCAAATGTGTACAATGTAGAAGTATATGGCTCACTTCCTGGCTAAAGGACTCAAGTACAAATCAGACATTACCTTACAAACCACAAAAAAAAGTAACCTTAATCATATATACCCTTGTATTACTCCAAAATTTTAAAAAAGTATTAAATTATGCAATGCAATAGGAATAATAAAGATAAAAATATCTACAGGTAGAGCAGTGTTCAGAGAATATTTTTTATGCATTCAATACCTACATCAATAAAAATAAACATAAATCAATTAAACATTCAATTCAAAATGCCAGATACAGGACCACAGAGTAAACTAAAGGAATGAAATGAGAATGAATAAAGTTTATATAGAAATGAATGAGTTATGCCCTCCTCCAAGATGGCAGATGGACTGGATGGCTAGTGCAACTCTCACAAACTTTCAGGTGAGAGAGAGACTGGCTGGATCGTCACCTGCAGGGAAAGTCACTGTGGATAGGCAGCAAGGGGTGTACAATGAGCAGCTGGATTTCTGAATTTAAAATCTAACCTGGAGCTGTGGTTTCTGCTGAAGAAATTTTTGTGCCACTGTTAAAGGGGCACCAGCAGGGGCAGCAACCAGCCCCTTACCCACAGAGGACTGCAGTTCCCAGTTCGTGGGGACAGTGGACTTTTGGGGGGAAAGGTCAGTGAAGTGTGGATTCCTAAGCAGAAATTTGCTATCAGAGAGGGTGCCATTCTGAGTGGCAGAGGGATAGACTGCCAGATAAAAAATTGGGGGGAAGGTATCCCTCCCAGGAACACACACATTTGGAAATGGTGACCCGCCATGGACACCTTTTTCAGGAACAGCAGGTGTGAATGAATGGATTTAATCTTTTTGCATTGGGGATAGTGGCGTAGGCTGGTAGTTCGGGGTGTACAGCAACAGGACAGATTGCAACTTTCAAGAGCACAGTCTTCAGCCCAGACTCTGATGGAAAAATGTCAGTGCTGCTGCGGAAACCCTGGGCACCAGCGGCAACCAGCCTCTCCCACATGGAAGACTGAAAGTCCCAGTTCACAGGGAAACTGGGCACCGAGTGGAGAAATGGGTGCAACATGGTCTCCTGCACCGAATCTGGAGATCATATAGGCATGCCGTCTTGAACAGGTCTGCCAATATTGGGCAGCTAGTTGGAAAACAGATATATGCTTAAATTCTATAAATGGTGCTGGCAGACACTTCCTTCTACAGGCTAGATACAGCGGTTACAGTAGCAACAAAGGAAAATATGAACCAGGTATAAGCCTGGATACCACTTGCACCTCCACCTGGTGTCCAGAAAGTATATTGCAGTATCAATACATTCCTATTAAAGTTGAACCCCACCACATCCTTTCTACAGTTGTATTTTTTTTTACATATATATATATGAATAATACGTTGGTGGTTGGTGCCTTTTTTCTCCTTTTTCTGCTGGAGTTATTGTTAATATTCTTTAATTTTTTTTAAATTTTATTTTCTCTTTTTCATTAATAATATATATTAATGAAATATATATATTTATATATATATGTAAATTATTATATTATTCTTTTTCTTTTTCATTGCATCCTCTTCTTCCCTTTTTATGGTTCCTGAGAGTGCTTACATCAGATTTTTTAGAGTTTTTATTTATTTTTTTATTATTTTATTTTATTTCTATTTTTTTTTTCTTTTTGTAAGTTTTTCTGTAGTGGGAAATTCTGATTATCCTCTTTCCATGTACTACCTGAGGGGGGTGGGATGTCCTAGTTGCTTGTATTTCTCCGAAGCAGAGACTTCAACCCAGAGTCACTGATTTAATAGGATTGGACAGAGATCAGCTGAACACAAGACAGAGCCACCTACCCCCACTATACCAATCAAGCTTCTGGAGTAACAGACTGTAATACCATACAGGTCCTTTGCAAAATTGTAAAGGTAAAGCTACAGTCACCAGCCCCAGTTTCTTAGTGAAGGGCTGGTCAACTACAACACCAGAAGTCTCCTATCCAATTTCACCTTGCTTGCTCATCTAGCTAGATAGTGAAAAACAATCATGGGGTGGAATCAGCAGAAAAACTCTGGCAATATGAATATTCAGAGTACATCAACTCCCCCAAGGAATGACAAGACAGATACAGCACAAGATCCCTTGCAGAAGCAAATGGCTGAGACATCAGAAATCGAATTCAGAGTCTGCATAGTAAATAAGATCAGTGGAATCAAGGAAAAGATGGAATTAGAATTTCAAGCAGTAATCCAAAAGGTGACCTAAAAGATGTCTGAAGAATTCAATGAATTCAAAGACAAAATGACTACGGATTTTGAAACATTGAAAGAAGAGGTTGCAGTCCTCAAAGATCTGAGGAATACAGTAGAATCCCTCAGTAACAGAATGGAGCAAGCAGAAGAAAGAATTTCTGACATGGAAGACAAAGCTTTCCAACACTTTGAAACTTCCAAAGAGGAAGAGAAATGGAAGGAAAAAATGAATCATTCTCTCAGACAGCTCTAGGATAACTTGAAGAAAACCAATATTTGCTATATAGGGATACCTGAAAATGATGAAGTGGTGTCACAAGGCACAGTGTCTCTTCTTTATGAGATAATGAAAGAGAACTTTCCAGACATGCCAAGAGATTCTGAAATTCAGTTAGCAGTTTCAGAGCCCCACCATGACTCAACCAGAATGAGACATCCTCCAGACACATCATAATTAAGTTCACTACAGTTAAGATGAAGGAGAAAATATTGAAGCAACCAGAGGCAAGAAATCTATAACCTACAAGGGGAAGAATATTAACATAACTACAGATGTCTCTGATCAAACCTTTCAAGCTAGAAGAGAATGGTCATTAATTTTTAATCTCCTAAAACAAAATAACTTCCAACCCAGGATCTTGTATCCAGCTAAACTGAGTTTCATTTATGATAGAGAAATTAAATATATGACATCCACATGTTGAAGAAATTTGCTATAACTAAACCAGGTCTCCAGGATATTCTCAGACCTATTCTCCATAATGACCAGAGTAATCCTCCAACGCAAAATTAAATTCATCCAGAAAGTTTTTATCAAATTCCAACCTCCACAGTGACAAAAGGATTAAAAATGTCCACTAGACTTTCTAAAAATTTATCATAATTTTCAATGAATGTGAATGGTTTAAATTGTCCTCTAAAGAGACTTTGGTTACCTGACTGGATACAAAAACTCAGGCCAGATATCTGCAGCATACAAGAATCTCATCTTACCTTAAAAGATAAATTTAGACTCGAGGTGAAGGGATGGTCATCTATATTCTAGGCAAATGGAAAAAAGAAAAAAGCAGGTGTTGCAATCACATTTGCAGATACAATAGGCTTTAAACCAACCAAGGTAAGGAAAGATAAAGAAGGACATTTCATATTTGTTAAAAGTAATACTTAATAAGATGAGATTTCAATTATTAATATTTATGCACCCAGTCAGAATGTGCTTCAATTTATAAGAGAAACTCTAAGATATGAACAACTTGATTTCCTCCAGCTCCAAGGTAGTCGGAGATTTTAACACTCATTTAGCAGTGTTGGACAGATCCTCCAAAAAGAAGCTAAGTAAAGATATTTTGGATTTAATCTTAACCATCCATCATTTGGATTTAAAAGACATCTACAGAATATTTCATCCCCCAAAAACTGAATACACATTCTTCTCATCAGCCCATGGATCATGCTCCAAAATCGATCACATCTTAGGTCACAAGTCTAACCTCAGCAAATTAAAAAAATATATAAATTATTCCTTGCATCTTCTCAGACCATCATGGAATTAAAATTGAACTCAATAACAACAAGAATCTGCACACTCAAAAACATGGAAGCTAAACAACCTTATGCTGAAGGACAGATGGGTCATTGATGAGATTAAGCAGGAAATTTCCAAATTTTAGAACAAAATGACAATGAAGACATAAATTGTCAGAACCTCTGGGATACTGCAAAGGCAGTCCTTAGAGGGAAATTTAAAAGCACTACAAGCCTTCCTCAAGAGATCAGAAAGAGAGGAAGTTAACAACTTAATGGGATGTCTTAAACAACTGGAGAAGGAAGATCATTCCAATCCCAAAGACAGCAGAAGAAAAGAAATAACCAAAATTAGAGCAAAATTAAATGAAATTGAAAATAAAAGAACTATAGAACAGATCAACAAATCAAAAAGTTGGTTCTTTGAAAAGGTCAAAAAAAAATAGATAAACCTTTGGCTAACCTAACCAGGAAAAAAAAGGGTAAAATCTCTAATCTCATCAATCAGAAATGGTAAAGACGAAATAACAACAGATCCCGCAGAAATTCAAAAAATCCTTAACGAACATTACAAGAAACTTTACTCTCAGAAATATGAAAATCGGAAGGAAATTGACCAGTACGTGGAAGCACACCACCTTCCAAGACTTAGCCGGAATGAAGTGGAAATGTTGAACAGGCCAATATCAAGTTCTGAAATAGCATCAACTATACAAAATCTCCCTAAGAAGAAAAGCCCTGGATCAGATGGCTTCACATTAGAATTCTACCAAACCTTTAAAGAGGAACTAGTACCAATACTACTCAACCTTTTTCAAAATATAGAAAAAGAAGGAAAACTACCAAACACATTCTATGAAGCAAACATCACCTTGATCCCTAAACCAGGAAAAGACCCAACAAGAAAAAAAAATTATAGATCAAGATCACTAATGAATATTGATGCAAAAATATTCATTAAGATCCTAGCAAACAGAATCCAGCAACATATCAAACAAATTATACACCATGACCAAGTGGGCTTTATCCCAGGATCCCAAGGTTGGTTCAATATATGTAAATCTATAAATGCAATCCAGCACATAAACAAATTAAAAAATAAAGATCATATGATTCACTCAATTGATGCAGAAAAAGCTTTTGATATTATTCAGCATCTCTTCATGATCAGAACACTTAAGAAAATTGGTATTGAAGGAACATTTCGTAAACTGATAGAGGCCATCTACAGCAAAGCCACAGCCAATATCATATTGAATGGAGTTAAACTGAAACCATTTCCACTTAGATCAGGAAGCAGGCAAGGTTGC
>CAUYON010211887.1:0-27532 GCA_963573935.1 Arctocebus calabarensis
TTGAGACAGAGCCTCAAGCTGTCACCCTGGATAGAGTGCTGTGGCATCACAGCTCACAGCAACCTCCAATTCCTGGGCTCAAGCGAGTCTCTTGCCTCTGCCTCCCAAGTAGCTGGGACTACAGGCACCCACCACAACGCCAGGCCATTTCTTGGTTGCAGCCGTCATTGTTGTTTGGCCGGCTCGGGCTGGATTCGAACCTGCCAGCTCAGGTGTACGTGGCTGGCGCCTTAGCCCGTTGAGCCACAGGCGCCGAGCCACATGTGGGTAACTATTTACACAGAGAAGTGAGAGTATGAAAATGCAAGTGTTTACAAGTTATATGTTGTGAATATTTTTTCAAGAAAACTGGGTTTCTATTTAGAGATGTAAATAAAAGACCTGATTGTCCTGTTTAGGAGGATTTACAGCAAAATCGACTAGAAGTTATGGGGGCAGAGCACTGGGCCATTTCCAAGACTTTTCCTCCTTTTATAGGAAGGGGACGCCTCAGACGGGGTTACCTCTGACATCAAATGAACATAACTGTCACCAGGGTTTTAGGTAGGGACACAGTAGGCTTACAGAGGCCACATTTTAGACTGTTTGAGGTCTAAACAGTTTGTATTCAGCCCTCTGATTACAGCGTAGATGAGGTAAGAAGAATACAAAATAAAAAGTAGAGAAGAAAAAGGACATATAATGTTGTGAAATAAATAGTTATATATGGATGTAAAACACATGAAAAGTTGCTTCATACAGACATGTCAAAAAACTACTGCAGACATTGTGCGTTACAGAAAGAGAAAGCAATATTTTGGGGTAGGGATAGTAAGTATCATCCAAGAATACCACCAACAGTTTCAGTTTTTCAGTATTAGCACATTCACTTGATATGTATTTTAAAAGTAATTTAATGATAATGATGCAATGATGTTGCAATGATGTTCAGTGTTTTATAAGGTTACTTCAATGCAGATTTTTTTTTTAATTTTTTTTTTTTTCATTTTGTTGTTGTTGTTGCAGTTTGGCCAGGGCTGGGTTTGAACTTGCCACCCTGGGTATATGGGGCCAGCACCCTACTCACTGAGCCACAGGCACCACCCAATGCAGATTTTTTTTTTGAATTTAAAAATACTGGGGTTTTTTTCCTTCAAAATGTTCTGTTGCTCTTTTATTGCAGTAAAATAAAGATTCAGAAATGGTTATACAAAAAGTCCGTAAGTCATAATCATCCAGGACGGAACAAGCGGCGTTTTTTTTTTTTCCCTTAGCTTTTAGGAAAATGCCAAGACATATTTCCACCTCTCACATGAACTGGCAGTTAAAAATTTGGTTTGTAGGGCGGTACTTGTGGTTCAAAGGAGTAGGGTGCCAGCCCCATATGCAAGAGGTGGTAGGTTCAAACCCAGTCTCGGTCAAAAAAACAAAAACTGCAAAAAAAAAAAAAAAAAAAAAAAGAATTTGGTTTGCAAAATACAATTCAATATTTTATTTATTTATAGAAAGCAAGACAATGCTAAGATCACTTTAAATTTTGATTTCTGAATATCATGTGTTGCTAAAAAGAAAAAGAGTGTATTTGTGTGTGTGTTTTGAGGGAACATTATTATTCCTACTACCACAAAGACTACTTCTATCTATTTTTACTATTAAACTTAACCAAAAAAAAAGTTTGCTAAAGTCTCCTATGCCAAAACTCAGTGTGGACCACCCCGTGCGCCCGCCGTCTGTTTCGGGGCTGCGGTACCGTCGGGGAACAGAACGCCCCGCGCTGCTCTCACGCGCCACTAGCAGGCGCTGTCACAGCGTTTTCATTCAGGCTCATTGGACTTGGGCTAAAAGAACAGCGGCTCACATCAACCGAGGACCAGTGAGCACAATCTCATAGCAACAGACACCAAAACAGTCCCTCATTACAAGCCTTGTCCAACAATCAAGCCTTTAAGGAGAACAAAGGTTGACAGTGATTAATCAGCAAGCGGTGCGTGTCCCCACCGCACGTGCTCTCACAGCCGCCCACGGGGGCCGTCTGGGGCGCTTCCTGTCCCCGCGCGGAGTCAGAAGGGCCCGGGCCTCTCCAGTTCAATTTCAAATGCTACAAACATCTCCCGAGGCTCTGCGTGCACATGTCCTCACTTTTATTCGGAGCTAGCAGACTCTGAATGGATATAGGGTGTGTGAACATAATAAGCCGTTAGCTCCACATCTGCTTACTAGATGTTGTTCTAGTAAAAAGACGGTATAGGAGACTGATTAAACACTGTTTTCTAGAATAAACCTTTGAAGGCTGTTTGTTTCCTTAAGGAGCACAAGGATACAATGATATAAATTAGCTGCAGAGTAAACATAAGCTACCCTCACTGCTGCTTCTACATAAAAATAGCTTCTATGTTGACAGAGCACCAGGCTTTGAGAAACAATAAAGACATAAACCTCTTTCTAATAATTCTGTTTCACAGGCAACAGAGTGGTGATGCTAGCTGATGTTGTCATTTTATTCATGAATGTTTGTAGCATGTTTTGAATTACCTATCTGGACTTGTTTATATCTCTCAGTTGATCATGCCCTGGAATAGAATGTGTATTCATTTTAATAGACTGACTTGAAGGCAGTTCTTTTTCTCTCTTTCAACATATAAAGATCAGCGATGATCACGTTTCCTGTGAACTAGGTGGTAAGGTGAAAAGGGAAGAGTTATGAAACACAGATTTCTGAGTGATGAGAAACAATAGTTAATGAAAATTTTAAAAAATGACCGGGGAAGTCAGTTCTGTAATGACATACTGTACTTCCAATAATAAACATCACATCTAGCAACAACAAAATGAGGCAACCCTAAGGAGTTTTTGCATCTACTAACTTATTTTTTTCAAATTAATCAGAGTTGAATAATGTAAGTGCTCCAGTTGTTTAAGTGGTGGGTTTTAACCAGTGCGTCTGTAAAAGAAAAGCTAAAACATAAACTCCTACCACAAAGTTTAAAAAACACAATTCTCCCTGGCTGCTCAGCATTGTAGTGTACAGCTGTAATTTCTTTAACCTGGGATATGTTCACTGAGGAAAGAGAAATGAAAATGCCGTTCTACAAACATAAAGACTCCCTTATTATTGGTAACTAAGCTCTTCACAAAAATGTAAGTGAGAAGGATGACATACTGATTTTTCACTCACTCTAAGATCAAAATGGCTTGAGAGGCAACCTCATTCAGAAATGAACATCTTTACCAGGCCTTCCTGGGATGAACACTTAACATTAACATCAGTGAACTCTGAGCCAAGAAGGAAAACAGTGATGAACCCTAGGAAGAAAAGTTTCAGGTTTTGAGGTGGTCTCTGACAATATCTTATAAAGCTGGAGATCTCACGGCTACTGCAAGCTCTCTGGTGATCTGATTACCAGACACCACTTGCACTTGACTCAGGACCCTTGCTGAAGACACTGACCCCCAACATGCCCCTTATATCTTGTTCCTGTTGCTGTTTTAGAGCCCAGTCCCTTCCACGTTTGATGGGAGCACACACCATGCTGTCTAGCAGAGATACTCAGATTCCACCAAGAACGTTTATTGTGGGGATGGAGTTTAACCATGACAACATTTTCCAAGGGCTTTTGGAAATAAACAGAAAGCCCCTGATGTTCATTCTGGATGTACAAATATCCAGAATGCCCTTCTAGGTTTCATTTCCATAGAATTGTGGGCTAGGCACATAAAGAAAACAGTCCAGGTACTACACATTGTGAGTATTTTAAGACTAAGCTTTGATTCAGAGTGCTTTCATTTTAGAACACCAAGACTTTTTTGCATTTAGGAAGAACAGAACCAAAAACTCCATCAAAAAGATATGTTTAGATGTCTACAAACAGGAAAGGAAGAACCAGTCAAATGTTTATAGTAACTTTCTCATCATATATAGGAACTATATAAAATATACAATTTCTGGGAGTAATACTGAACTGTAGTAATTTTTAAGTAATTTAGTAAAATTAAAGATATGAAGAGTAACCAGTGATAGTAATGACAATAGTCAACATGTATGAGGGCTCGATATCACTAAATGGTATAATTAGCCTTTTTAATCTTCACAATATTCTTTTGAAGTAGATTTTATTAGTCCCTCCATTTCATATATGAGGAAGATGAGGCTTAAGGGAAGTTAATTAAATTGCACCATGTTCCTCCATTAGTAAATAGTGAATTTAAATCCAGTTTGGAAGGCCAAGTTGTTTATACACACCTTGATTGCTAAAAAAGTGCATGTAATTGAAATGTTAAAAACCAAGGCACAGCCAGATGCAGCACCTCACACCTATAATCCTAGCACTCTGGGAGGCTGAGACTGGTGGATTGCCTGAGCTCATGGGTTAGAAATCAGCCTGAGCCATAGCAAGACCTCATCTCTAAAAATAGCCAGGCATTGTGGCAGGCGCCTATAGTCCCAGCTACTTGAGAGGCTGAGGGAAGAGAATTGCTTGAGCCCAAAGGTTTGAGGTTGCTGCGAGCTATGACACCAAAGCACTCTACCAAGGGTGACAAAGTGAGACTCTGTCTCAAAAAACCAACCAAACAAACCTCCCCCCAAAGCACACTCTGGTTAGGAGATTAGATCAGCTCTTACCCTCCTTTCTTTTCATAAAGCAAATATATTTTGAGTTCCTACACTAGTAACGGGGTTTATAGCAGTAAATGAACCACTGCTCTAGCCCTCACTATGCTAATATTTTAGTGTAGGAAGACAGATAATAGACATATCTGTCTATAATCACATATGATAATATATCACACAATAATAAATGCTATTTTATAAAAAAAAAAAAAAAGCAAGGCTGGGCGTTAGGTGTGCTGTGGCATGGGTGGGAGGGAGAACGGCAATCAGAGAAGACCTGCGGGACCTGAAGGGAGAGAAAGGAGAGCCATGTGCAGAGCTGGGGCAAGTTTAAGGCCTGAGCTCTTGAGGTGGAAGCCTGGCCGGCAGATCAGTGTGCAGGTGCGGAGAGAGGGGGTGAGGTGCAGGGAGATGTGATCCCACAGGCCTTGAGGTGACTGTCAGAACTTAGCTCTTACTTGAAGAAGAAGGACAGCTGTTAGTGGATTTTGAGCAGAGGAGTGACATGATCTGATTTATGTTTTAAAGACCCCTCTGTCAGCTATGTGGTGAAGGAAGTCTAGAAGGAAGGTTACAAGAATCATTCAGGGGAGAGATGGCAGCAGTTTGGACCAGACTGGCAGCTCTGGAAAGGGGCTGGGTTCCTTTAGACTCTGAAGACAGAGCCCTAAAAAGTGACTACAAAGATCTTTGGCCTGAGCTCAGGGAAGAGTGGAGTCGTCATTTTGTGATATGTGGAAGACTTTGAGACAAACAGCTTTGGTTTGAGGGTGAGGACTGGGAAATAGAAGTGAGGGATTTAACTTGGGATGTCAAGGTTGAGATTCTTATTAAACATCCAAGTGGCGATGTCAGGTAGGCAACTTGATACGTGAGTCTGGAGTTCAAGAGAGTAATATAGAGTAAAAATATAAACCTGGGAGTTGTCATGATAGTGAAAGTATTGAAAGCCATGAACTTGGATGATATCACTTAGCCAGTGACGGCACATGATGAAATGAAGAGGTCCAAGTACTGACCTTAGGACACCTCATCTTTTAGAAGTCTGATGACTGAAAGAGGCCAGCAAAGGAGAGCACAGACCTTGTGTGTGTGTGTGTGGCGGTGTCCTGAAAGCTTAGTGAAGACGGTCTTCCACTTAGTGAAGCTAAGTGGAGATGGTGAAGCTAAGTGAAGATAGTCCATATAGGAGAGAGTGGCTCATGCTTCAATGCTGCTGACGGGTCATGTGCTATGTGAGTTGAAAACTGATCATTGGAATTGACAATAGGGATATCACAGATGGCTTTGACAAAAGTTGTTTCATTGCAAATCTAGATAGAAAAACCTGATTGGAAAGGGTCTGAGACAGAATGAGAAGAAGCAAAGAAAAGGGGGAGGGGCCAGGATTTCTGGAGGATTTTTTTCTGGGAATACTCCTAAAAACAAAAAATAGAAAAGTGGAGAGATAGCAGAAGGGACTATGGAAATTCTTTCTTTCTTTGTTTTCTTCATTTCTTAGGGTAAGCTTATAAGAATAATTTAAAGGAAAAATGCAAATGCCTTAACGTAAATCCTTACTTTTTTTCCACTTTATAATATATGCAATTTAGTATAGGGGTTTTGGTTGTATCTAGTTGCTTATAAAAATAGTATTACTAATACTTATGAGTAGTGAAGTTATAATAGCACCCGTGGTAGTCTATGGCCAGCCATCATCCCGATCACAGCAATAATTCTGAATATAATCTCTACAGGGTTCGATCTCTAATACTTTGGAACAGGAAACTATCAGCTTCAACTTTGGATCTCCAGAGTAAAAATGCATGCTGAATGTGCTCCAAAACTCACAAACAAGTTTCGAATAAAGTACAGTTAAAGCCACATTATGGAAAGAATTAGCTATTTAGTCACTTCAGGTACAACTCCTGGCATATCAGATTTTATGTGGGCTAAGGTAATGCGACTTTGAGTTCCATAAAAATAAATTTAAATTGCCCATTATAGCTATTTCAGCAACCAAAGGTTCATAATAATAATAATAATGCTGATGATGAATACATGCAGAACCAGACACCTGGCGGTGAGTAATGAACTGACAAGCTCCTCAAGACAGTCTAGCTGTGGATACAGGGCAGATTTAGAAGGCCTTAATATCGGAAGAGTATGATCATACTTCCCAGTCCATTTTAAGTAAACATTGTGTTCAATTAAAAAAAAAATCCAGCTGCTGCTTTATAGATTTCCCTCCCTATTCATGACTCAAAGTGCAGGCTTTGTTTGTCACACTTTGGGTCTGCCAGGTCTAGTTTATGCCATTGAGTTGCGCAGTGTTGTTTAAGGAGGCTGGGGAGAGCTTTCTCGTGGACTGAGGCACATTGTCTACATGGCCGGGGGGAGGGACAGCGAGCGAAGGGCAGTGCGTGTAAATGGAAGAAGTCTGTACACGCAGGTTCAGCACTGAGGAAAGAACGACGCACTGGGAGGGGTTCTCTTAGCCCCTTCCTTCACTTCCAAACTCTCACAAAGGCCAGCATAGATTTCCAAGACCATCCCCAGGCAAAAGTGCATAAAAGGCAAAATATGCCCTTCTAATGCCCTCTTCTCGCTCTTTCCCCAGATTTTCATTTTTTTCATCAGATTTTTGTTTTTCCTAAGCAACCATCTTCTGTATAAAAATCTACAGGCTGTTTCTTCTGCCCACTTCTGAAGTCTAAGCCCTACTTGCCTTTCCCATTAGGACTACATGACTCAGATGTATAAAGGTCTGCTTTCTGATACCAAAAATGGTTTAACTTAGGGCCAATTTTGCTTGGTCTCAGCTAGGTCAGTACTTTTCAAAGTTTAATGTGCACACGAATCACTTCAGGATCTTGTTAAAGGCAGAGCCTAATTCAGCAGGTGTTGGGGGAGGGGACGGCTGGGACACCGAGTTTCTAAACCTGTAACAGGCTCCGTTGAATCTGATGTTTGGGTCCCAAGCCTGTATCTGGAGTGAGGAGATGGCAGGTGACAGGAGCTGAAGGATGAACTCCTGGGAACTAAGGTGGGGAGATTTACTAGTTATGTCTACTTCCAGATAACATTTGTAGCTTCAGAGGTGTATTTTACACATTAACCAGGCAGTGAATGAAACAGGAATTTTAGGTTTCAGTGGCAGAATTTAAGGGAGAAAATGTCTGTCAGAATGAAAAAGAGGCTGTTCTTCCCTTTCAAACGGAATTACCTTTAAGCTTCCAGAAGTCTGGTAACTTGAAAAGTAGACCTAGACTCTTTTTTTTTTTTTTCTTTTTTTGAAGACAGGGTCTTGTTCTGTTGCCTGGGTGAGGGTGCAGCAGCATCACCATAGCTCCCTGAAACCTTGAACTCCTAGGCTTAAGTGGTCCTCCTGCCAAAGTCTCCTGAGTAGCTGAGCGTACAAGTGTGCATCACCACACCCGGCTAATTCATAAAGTTTTTGTAGAAATGGGGTCTCACTATATTGAGCAGGCTGGTCTTGAATTCCTGGCCTCTGGCAATCCTCCCACTCCGGCCTCCCAAATTGCTGGGATTATAGGTGTGAGCCACCTGCCAGGTCCTGCCTCTTCTCTTTGAAGCTGGGCTTCCAGTGTGGCCCTGAACTAAGTTTGTGGTTCTGAAAACAAGGCTTTGCCTTTGTCCCTGAAATGAAGTTCACTCCTTGAACCTGGTTTAGGTTCCAGGATCCTTGTCACCTGTCTGTGACTAAGCTCCAGCCCTGAAGCTGGGCCCTCTAGGATGGGAGGAACTGCCCGGCCTAGGGCCGGCACTCTGTCTGTGTGCCTAGATCTCTGCGTCCTCGTGATCCATCTACCCTCAGGGCATCCTGAAGAAACGGTTGAATTTCACTTTGCTGATCACACGACGGTATTCCCACTGGTTATCTGGAGCTGTGATCTCCATTGCTAGCCTGTGTCCTGAAACCCTAATGGCTGTCCTAGCATAATCAGGGAATTTTGTCCCAGTTTCCTGGCTTGCTCCTTCTGCCCTGAATCACTGCAGATAAATGGGCCATGTGTATTTGTGTCCAGAGACATAACAGATGGGATCTTGGGGATTAAGGTAGCACACAGAGAGCAGAGGGCTTTGAGAAGGATTAGTCCTTCGCCTAGTGGGAGGGTAGAGGAGGACACTGTAGAGCTGATTTATGAGGGTCACTGGGCCTGGGGAACACGTGACAGTTGTTGGATTTAGTCTGCCTTCACTGTCCCTGATGGTCTGTTTTTCTGACTATCTGTGGAGCAAACAGAGTCAAGTACCTGGATTTGAATGCTGGCTCTGCCACTTACTAGCTGAGTGACTTTGAGATCAGTTAACCTCTCTGAGCCTATTTGCTCAGGTGTAAAATGAGGCCAATAATATGTGTCCAATGTGGCCCACAATGAGGCTGACTGGGTCTCACCAGAGTCAGACCAAAGGATGTTTGCTGAAGCGCTCAGCCTGCAAGGAAGGGCTTTATTAGGGTAAGGCAGCATTATAGCTACGAGGACGCCTGGACCAGATGGGCAGGTGGACTAGCTGGTAGGCACCAGGCTTAACCTCAAAACTGAGTGATGATGGCATCTTTGTGTTTAACTAGAACCAGGCAATTGCAATTGTCACATTATAGGAAAGGCTTGCTAAAAATACTGTGTGTGAAGAAGACAAGGGGTGCGGGGGCTCCTGGAGACTGCGAGGAGGCAGAGCTGAGCGAGAGTCAGCCAAGGAGAGAGCTCAGGAGCGTGAAGTCCTGGACACCAGTCGGAACAGGATGGGGCTCCCCTGCAGAGTGCAGGCCCAGCTGACTGTCCCTGGCAGCACATTCAGCTAATTCTGCCACTGACCGAAGGCTCTGACCACCATCAGTCAGGGAAGTTCAGCCGCGCTGCCTCCCCTTCCGATCTGCAGTCGAGATGCACAGGGGCTAAGCTACAGATGGCTCTGCTGCTGTGCGATGGTGTCACTGCTCGCATGTTTGGTTGCTAGGCAGTCTCCAGGCCTCTAGAGGACCTCCTCGCTCTCCTGGTGATTCCTGACACACCTACCGCACCTCCTCTCCTTCCCAGCACTGTTCCCAAACAAGCCAAAGTTTCACAGGCTGCCCAGGAACCAGGAAGGAGCAGCGGGCAGGCCTCCCCAGAACGCAGCCGGGACCACCCAGCTTGTCAGACATGCCATGGAGTGCAGCAGAACCACACTGCCACATGGGACGTCGCGTCTGTGGGCACGGGAGCTACGGGCCATCAGGGAAATGCAGGTCCACTCCATGAGTCCTCACAATAGGCCCTGGAAACATGGGGAGTGGCCCTCCATTGCAAGGCCTGGTAGTTTTTTTCCCACACATGTCCTTCACATCTCAAACGTTTGCAGGCTGGGGAACTGAGCAAGGAAAAAGGTAAGAAAGTGCAGCGAGAAAGTAGGGAAGAAGGAAAAGTCATCTGGTTGAAATGAGGTGCCGCTATCAAAAGGTAGTGAACATGAGGGCAGTTCTGCTGAATAAGGGTAGAATCACCTTTATAATGGATAAGTCTCCCGCAGTAAAGTGACAGATTAATTAAACTGCAAACATTCTGGGTTGTCTAGGGCTGGAGAAAGTTAAGATGTAGGATGATCATAAAAAGGGAAAGTCCAGATATCGAAGGCACAAAATAGCTGAGGCAAAGACTTGGAAAATGCTAGTTAAAGGCAAGTTCAGCAGTATTTTACAGAAGCAAACTGGTGAGGGAAAGACATATTTTTTCATAGACAATTAAGAATTTTTTCTCAGGGAAAAATAGTTTAGGTAGACAATGACTGGGCTGCAATAGAAGGAAAGATTATTTCTGCAAAGTGTCTGGGTCTTGGAGTAAGAGGGTGGTTTTATAGAGCCCTGCTCTACTATTTCCTAATTATGTAGTCTTATAAAAGTTGTTGGACCTCTTAGAGCCCAATGTCCCTGTGTATGGTGTCTATGGACTGGATATCTTAGGAATGTCAAATTACAGGGTTTTCATAAAGCTTAAAACAGATCTTACACGCGAAGGTGGTTTGTAATCTGGAAAGTACCAAAAAAATGTTAGCTATTATTATCACAGAATGTCCCTATGCTCCTTCACTATTTTTTATATCTTTTAGGTGTGCACACATGCGCCTGTGTTGCTAAAAACCATGAGTAGGCTGGTGATGGGTAGAGCTAAAAGGAATAATTAGAAGACTCCTTTGACTTTCTATTGACTACTGAGTAAATTGCCAGCCATCTCCCATGGCAGCTGTGTCTGTCGTGTACCTTGCAGAGCTTTCCCGAATCATTCCAGTATTTTCATAACCTTATGTGTCTGTCATTCTGCTTCTCCTGCTCTGCTCTTGCTCAGCCCTCCAGATTCAGCTCTGAAGCACCTTGGGAATCCTTGGCCTGCATCAATCGTCACATCCTTTTACTGCTCCCACAGAGCTCTGTTCAGGACTCCATGATTAGCCGCTCATAAAAACACCATGAAAGCAAAGGACTAACAAACCCCAGTTAACACTGACTAGGGGATCATCATTCCAGGTATCATAAGAAGATCTCAGCAAGGTGCAGTGGCTCACACCTGTAATCCTAACACTCTGGGAGGCTGACGTGGGTGGATTGCCTGAGCTCACAAGTTCAAGACCAGCCTGAGCAAGAGTGAGACCCTAACTCTACTAAAAATAGAAGAACTAGTTAGGCATTATGGTGGGTGCCTGTAGTCCTACCTACTGAGGAAGCTGAGGCAAGAGCATCGCTTAAGCCCAGGAGTTTGAGGTTGCCCTGAGCTTTGACACCACAGCACTCTACCCAGGACACAGAATGAGACTCTGTCTCAAAAAAAAAAAAAAAAAAAAAAAAAAAGAAAGAAAGAAAGAAAAAGAAAAGAACTCACTGGATTTCCAGCATGGGGTTTTTGGAGTTAATGCTGCTGTTGTGCCCACTTTATAGATGAGGAAATTAAGGCTGTGAGAGGCCGAGTGAGTAGCACCAGCCAGACTGCAAACAAACTGCTGGTCTTAGTCACCGTCTGGACTACACTGCCACAATCTGCTCCACTCCCGTCAGACTAAGAGGAGGAATCATACTGTAGTCAGCAGAGTGCGTGCACCTCAGTCAATGTCTCCCGAAGGAAAAGGTCAGCGGGCTCTCATTCTGAGCAGGAGCCTAGGGAGGCTCATTACATGGCTGTAAAGTACCAATATCTTTGTACTCTGAAGCCATAGGAGCCACCCAAGAGAGACGCTATTTAGGTCTGACTTGGATCTTGGCCATCATTTTAAGTCTCTCATCTTCTTACTGACACCACGAAGAGTATCAGCTTCCAGTGTGGTGGGCTGATGCGTACATGCATGTGAACGACAGACTGCCATACTTCAGGGGCGGTTCACACAGTCAGGAGCACATGCAAGGCAGGGGTATGTCTATACACAACCTTGTCTTTACACAGCCTTGTATACAGAGTTTCATTTTGGTGGTGCTCAAGAGTCTTCTTTTTGGAATCTGTGAGCTCAGCACGTATGACTAAGATTAAACAGGATATATAAGAATATCTTTGTATTCGTATCTAGTAGCCAGAGGGAAGGGGAGGAGAGATGATACAGGAGCACAATAGATACAAGATGAGGTGGCCTCAGGGGTAAAAAGATATAGACATCGCATCAAATCTTCACTATACTGCTAATACCTATTGCAGTCACTAGTATACAGGAGGTATTTAATAAATGGATGAATCAGTGAACAAACAAATAGGTAACACTGCAGGAAGTATACTCTTCTACCTACAGGAAGTACAGGAAGGTACATTTATGGAAGGTGAATAAGGCACTATATATTTCAGGCAGCAACTGAGGCTGTTTTCATCAGTCCCTGTTGAAAAGGATATTTGTACCCCTGGTGACAATACCCAGGATTGAGCAGATGGAGACTTTGGTCATTGAATGGCTACATGCTAAAGAAAGCTCTGGGCAAATAATCCTGTGAATAAAACTTATATTTTTTCACCCATCTCTTCATTTAGTCACTCATTCAACAGATTTTTATAGAACGCTATGTAAGCTAGGCGCTGTGACAAGCACTTCATGTACATCATTTTCTCATCCACAAAACAATTCTCAGAAGGATAGGTGATTATATGTCTGAGTTTTGGAAATGAGGAAGCTGAGTGGCAGACTAGGAAGCACATTCTGAAGGCCACACAATTCCTGGTTGATCTATGATTTCCACAGAGGACACTCTGATTTCAAAGTCCCCTCGCTCTCCTTTATACTTATCACTGACCTGAAGGAATTTAGAATTGAGCACAGGAATGATATGAAAAATAAACACAGGGTGCAAGGTATTCTGACAGAGTGAAGAACTGAGCATAGTGGGACCCCAGAGGGGGTTGTCCAAATCAGATCTGAGGAACAAAGACCCAAGCAGGAACACTTCTAAAGATGATGTCCTGAGTCTTAGGGGGGCTGGGAGTGAGGAGGGGGAAGAGTCAATTCTTACTCATTGCTCTTCATTTTGCCTGAATGGACTTATATACAAACAAGGTCTGGCGAAGTCCAGTTGTCTATGAATGGACTTACATACAAATGACGCCAGTGATATCTAGTTGTCTATGAATGGACTAATATACAAACGAGGCCTGGGGATGTATAGTTGTGTACAAATGGATGTATATACAAACATGGCCCAGGATGTCTAGTTGTCTAGGAATGGATATACACAAACAAGGCCTAGGGATGTCTAGTTGTTTAAGAATGGACTTATATACAAATGAGGCCCTGTGGTGTCTAGTTGTCTACGGATGACTTACATACAAACGAGGCCTGGCGATGTCTAGTTGTTTAGAAATAGACTTATATACAAATGAGGCCTGGTGATGTCTAGTTGTCTACAGATGGACTTACATATAAACGAGGCCTGGCAATGTCTAGTTGTCTACGGATGGACTTATATACAAATGAGGCCCTGTGGTGTCTAGTTGTCTAAAGATGACTTACATACAAACGAGGCCTGGTGATGTCTACTTGTTTAGAAATGGACTTATATACAAATGAGGCCTGGTGATGTCTAGTTGTCTACAGATGGACTTACATATAAACAAGGCCTGGCGATGTCTAGTTGTCTATGGATGGACTTACACACAAATGAGGCCCTGTGGTGTCTAGTTGTCTACTGATGGACTTACATACAAACGAGGCCCGGCGATGTCTAGTTGTCTACGGATGGACTTACATACAAATAAGGCCCTGTGGTGCCTAGTTATCTACGGATGGACTTACATACAAACAAGGCCTGGAGATGTCTAGTTGTTTAGGAATGGACTTATATACAAATGAGGCCTGGTGATGTCTAGTTGTCTACAGATGGACTTACATACAAACGAGGCCTAGAGACATCTAGTTGTTTAGGAATGGACTTACATACAAACGAGGCCCGACTATGTCTAGTTGTCTACGGATGGACTTACATACAAACGAGGCCCAGTGGTGTCTAGTTGTCTACGAATGGACTTACATGCAAACGAGGCCTGGCAATGTCTAGTTGTCTACAAATGGACTTATTTACAAATGAGGCCCAGCAATGTCTAGTTGTCTACGGATGGACTTATATACAAACGAGGCCTGGTGATGTCGAGTTGTCTATGGATGGACTTATATACAAACGAGGCCTGGCAATGTCTAGTTGTCTATGGATGGACTTACATACAAGTGAGGCCCAGCGATGTCTAGTTGTCTACAGATGGACTTACATACAAATGAGGCCTGGAGATGTCTAGTTGTCTACGGATGGACTTACATACAAACAAGGTCCCGCAATGTCTAATTGTCTGCATCTCTTTCTATTTATTATTTGACCAAAGTTAAGGCGATCTATCAGACAGAGTGAGTATAAAAGTGGAGATAAGTCTTAGATACTTTGTTCTGCACATTCAAAGTTTTGAAAATAATATTTTTACTCACATATCTGCTTCTTTAAAACACACATGCTGCCATGTGCCCCAGAACCTCTGCGTAAGCTATTCTTTTGATGGAAAGTCTCTTCTTTCTCTCTTATAAACATTTTACCATATTTTCCTCGTTTATGCACCTGGATAATCCTTACTCGGCCTTTGAGGTTTAGTTTAAATACCACTTCCCCTGGAAGTTATGTTAGGTCCCCTCGTTTTGTCCCCTGAAATACACCTGATCATGACACACATCAGGCTTGTCCTCCAATTTAATTAATTGCCTATTATCCCCTTTAAACATTAAATTCCATGAAAGCCTATGACTAGCTTTTAACTCCTGCATCCTCAGTGGTCAGCAAAGTTTCTGGCACATAGTAATTACTCAATAAATGTTTGTGGGAAAAATAAATGGGTCAGCTGTGGTGGCTGATGCCTGTAATCCCAGCACTTTGGGAGGCCGAGGTGGGTGGATTGCCTGAGCTTATGAGTTCAAGACCAGCCTGAGCAAGAGTGAGAGTACGCCTCTAAAAACAGCTGTGCATTGTGGCAGCACCTGTAGTCCCAGCTACTCAGGAGGCTGACACAAGAGAATTGCTTGAGACCAAGAGTTTGAGGTTGCTGTGAGCTGTGACGCCACAGCACTCTACCCAGGGCCACAGCTTGAGACTGTGTCTCAAAAAAAAAAAGAAAAAAGAAATAATAAATGAATGAGCATATATTTGATAAGTTTTTTCTTCTGGGAAAAAATAATTAAATCATTAAATGCTCAGCAATGTCTGATATCTATGCAATAGACTTAAAATGAAGAAGGGAGAAATAAAGAGAGAATTATATGCCATGGAAAAAAAGCCAAAGTAAAAGGTGACACATTGCTGCATCCTTTCTTGAACCCCAGTACTTTCTTAAATATGTAATAATTTGCCAGATCTTAACAGTAGTGGCATCTTATTTTCATTTATTCCCAACACATGGGCCATCATGTTTAAAAAGAAAAAGCTTAGGGTGGCAACTGTGGCTCAAAGGAGTAGGGTGCTGGCCCCATAAGTCAGAAGTGGCAGGTTCAAACCCAGCCCCAGCCAAAAACTGCAAAAAAAAAAAAAAAAGAAAGAAAGAAAAGAAAACGCTTATAAAAATGATATCCATCAGATCCAGGACAGTGTTGTTCTTTGCCAGATTCATGGCATCTGAATAACATAGGAAGGAAATACACAAAGTCAGAGGTAAACCCTTTCCAGGACCCACTCACTATATTCTACACATTTTTAACTGACTTACATTTTTAAGTGGATCAATTTTTCATTGTAGTCCAAAGGTTCCTGTCTATTTGTGAAATTTAGAACATCTGCTAGGGAAGTGAAAAGTGAACCAATTCTTTAAAGATCAAGTAAAGAAAAAAAATCTTTGCTGAAGGCCTGTGGATTTTCAATTTGTTCCACATGAGACTATTTCAGGAAATTACCTTTTAACTGGTGATCGTCTTGTTTGTGCAGTAATAGTCCCCTGATAGGGATGGAGTGTGATCTAAGAGATTTTTACAATGTAAAAATTCTACTAGTCTGTCTTCCAAGGACAAAAGCTGGGTTTTAATTGTTTGCCATCTCAGAAATTCTTTATCTATGTGGGAGACCGGATTTTCTTCACTGAGTCATAATGGAGGCAAACCTATCTTTTCCTGTGGACAAACTTTACAGAGGGTTACTTAGAAAGTTTTTCGATTGTTGGACATAGGTCAAGGATGGTATTAGGAAAAACTTGCAAAAATGGGCTGGGTTAACATGTATCAGCCCTTTCTGTCCTCCCATCCTTCCCCAATCCTGCTCTCTATGTAGGCTGGAAACTCCCACTATTAGTCATTCACTGGCTTAAATGCTTTAAATTTCCATGTTCAGTGAAGCTTTAGGAGTCTAGTGGTGGGACTTTGGGAAATGAAAGATTTTAGGTGCTGAAAGATGGGATTAAAGTTCATAAACAGAGACCCCCATCTCATATAAATATTTTTTTTGCATGTTGCTAGACCAGAGATGATTTTTGTCAAAAGTGTTCTGCTGCTAACTTTTGAAAAAGACTCACTTTAAAACTCATGTAGGAGGCTATATGTTCAAAAATACCTAATATATTTCTGGAAAAAAGGAAGATAGAGGGAATAATTCTCCCAGGTATGTGATGCTTTATAAGCCATTGTAATTTAAAAATGTGAATTGGTGTTGGAGGAAATGAATAGATCAACAAAATAGAACAGAGAGTCCAGAAAAATTGTTAAGTAAGAGTAAGGACATTACAAATCCTTCAAGAAAGAATGGAATATTTAACAAACGCCATGTGTGACAAGGACCAACCAAACAGGAAGACCCACTCCATCTCTACATCATGAGAGACCCAGAACCACACCTGAATGTCCATCAGCAGCCCTGGAAAAACAGTGCAAAACTCTAGCTCTGTAGATGATGGAGATCACTCAGGTTTAATTTGGTATTCTACAGTGGCCAAGTTCCAAAGCAAGGTGAGGATGGCTAACCTGAGAAAAACTGCCAGGCTTCCACGTAAAGTCAACGAAGCAAGCAGGAAAATTTCCAGGGGTGGCAGTACTGCTTCTAGAGTGCTAACACAAGGCTCAGAACCTAAGACTGTCTCCAGACCCCTAAGGGAAATGGTGCCCCAAATGCCAGAGATCTCAACTTGACTGACATTGACTGCCCATCCTTGTTATTACAAGGGTGAACAAAGAAAGATTCATGCACCCCCTCCTTTCTTATTCCAACCCCCTGCAGCACTCCTAGTCTTGTGAGAGGAAGAACGAAGAGATTAAGAGTTTGGTTAGGAATCACCCAAATGGGGGTTTGAATTCTGAATCTGACCCTTATTTCTGTATGACATGGGGACAATGGCAGTGCCCAATTTCTCAGGGTTACTGTGAGAAGGAAGCAAGGTGGAATACGTGAAAGGCACAGCATAATGACAGGCATGGACATGTGCCCGACAAACTGGTGCCATTATTATTGTCCTTTTCTCCTCTGTTCCACATTTTGATATTTATTTTCTCTTTCCTCCTTCAATCTTAACTTATATTTATTGAGAATATCTATTGAACAAGATACTTTGACACATTTCATTTCATTGAACCCATGAGACAGGTACTATTATTCCCATCTAACAGCTGTATGTATATATATGTGTTTTCTCTTCCATGAAACTACAAATTAGTATTTTCCAGATTATGCTAAATGGAAAAACCAGCTAAACCAGTTTCTTTATTCTAGCGCTTCTCAGAGTTGTTGATGCTAAGATGCATTACTAATTTCTAGAAAGGCATATTCCTTAACATATTTGATAACCAAAATGGTTCTTAGAATTTTTCTCAGCATATAGCTTGGAAAAAAGTACAATAATGATTCTGTGAATGCAGGTATTCAGTTTTATGGTTTTTATATGCCTAGCATGCATGGCATGCTGAGGGTTCAGGCAAAATGTTTAATAAATTCCAAATTATTTGATTCATGCATTAAATTGCCTAGATCTTTGCACACCAGTGAGCCCGAGGAGGAGATGCTATCTTTCCACCTGAAAGTGAGCTCATAGTCTTAAATTTCCTCAAATTAAATATGTCTGGGATCACCTCCTGGTGAGAATGTGGATCAGTTGGAACACTTGAACAATGAAGGCAGGAAAGTAAAATGGAACAGACACTTTGGGGAATAGTTTGGCAGAGTCTTATAAAGTTAAATGTGCACTTACCATAGGGCCCAACTATTCCACTCCCAGGTATTACCCAAGTGAAATAAAAACTAATGTTTCCACAAAAAATCAAACTGGAAAAAACCCAAATATCTCTCATCTGATGAATGGATAAATAAATTATGGTACATTTATACAATATAATACATCTCAACACTTAAAAATATTGATCTACAAATACATAAAACCACATGAACTCGAAGGAATCTCAAATGCGCTATGGTAATGAGAAAAGCCAGATGCAAAAGGCTACATACTGTCTAATTCTATTTGTACAAAATTCTGTTGACAATACTATAGGGATATACCAGTGGGGGGAAGAGGTTGATTATAAAGTGACATAATCACTTTATAATTGTGACATAATCACTTTATAATCTTAGTGATATACACTTAGGAATTTACTACAGTGATGAAAAAGCTCTTTTGGTAGATTTTGGTGGTAGTTATTTGACTATGCATTTTTCCAGCTTGGGAAACTTACTTAAAAGATAAACTTTATAGTATGTAAACTATAAGTTAATTTTTAAAAAGGGGAACTTGCCCTCAAAATTGTCTATAAACTTACTTTCTTACTTCTAAAGACAAAAGATAAATATATGTCATTTAAGCACTTTTCTGAAAATGGTAAGGAATATGCCTTTGTGACCTCCTAAGATGGCTTCCACTTATAAGTCATTCAAATTTCTTTCCCTGGCACAACCCAGCTTTACCTTGTATTTGGGTAGTTTCCAAACCATTATTTTCCCTGGGGACAGTTTTATCTATTCCCACTTCCGCAAGACTTACCGCGTACTACGATATATTGTAGTTCTTTATCTATGCCTTATCATCTCTAGATGATAAAATCCAGCAATAAAGAGTTGTACTTACTTGTATATGCCACATTGCCCATTAAAATGCCTGGCATGAGTACTATAAATAATGTTTAATAAATAAATTAATCTAAGTGTAGGTTGTGTCAAGTCTATGGGTCCTTCAAGATGGTAAGCTCCTTGAAGACAGGGATCGTGCAAACATAATCTTGCACGGCACGTGACAGTCACTGTAAATACTCAAGAAAACTTCCAAATAGATATTGGCTTTCAGAAGATTATGGTTATGACTAATTTTGTTTTGGATTGTGTATGGTGCAGAAACTGACTTTTGGGGGCAAAATGTGGTCTTGCGAGAGAGTTCATCAAAAAGAACAGTATACCCTAGGCCATCTCTTGGAAAACGTGGTGACAGCGGGTAAATGTGCAGCCCTCCAGGTGGCATTGGCTGGGTTTCATCTCTTATCATGAGCGTTTTTTCCCAGTGAGCTCTTGGAAGAGAGATGCTCAATTTGGATCCAGTTTGAATTACTAACGCGGGATGGGCTGGAACACGGCAGGTTTCCAATTGTGTTTCTTAGGCTTGAAACTGTTCCCAGAAGCAAAGACGATGAAGGCTTCATTTGTTAAGCATGAAAATTAAAAAACACTTTACAAAGGGGCTTAAGGCAAACCTTTTCTTCCCTGTTATTCTTGTCCCCTATCCCGTACTGTTAGCCGATCCTTGAATTTTGAACTCTTTTGCAAAAGAATAATACTTTTTTATAACGATTTTTCTTAAACCAGACTAAGTGGAAGTGTTAAATCTATTTGATGCATTTAATAAGGCTTTAATTGTACTAATTACAGCCAAATAATTCAAATTTCCCAAACATCCCAGTGCTTTAGGTGGCCCAAGGGAAATGGGCTCATAAGAATATATAACAACATAAAGATCACTTAGAAAGTCAGAGTTCTATCCTCTTTGTGTCTGATGACTTAACATAGTGGCTCTGGGAAGCACGGAATCAGATCTCTACCTCTTTGCTCTTTAATTACTACTAAAACAGCACAGCCGGCCAGCTAGGGCAGTTGGTCAAATACTTTGATGTGGGTTTGTGCATGCATGTGTGTGTGATTTCTTCTATTTAAAAACATTTGTTATTTATTAAACCATCTCATGAAAAATGATTCTATCCTCTCACTATAAACCTCCTTATTTAACGTAATAAATAAACTTTGAGGAAGTAGAGACGTAGAAAGAAAAGTCTTGGAATTTTTCAAGTTCTGCCCGGAATGCCAAAATTATTTTTGGTACTTATATCTTTTTGATACTTTATTGAGCATTCAAAATAGTCTGGCATGATGAGAAATCTTAAAGGCATAGTCTAAGGCAGTGGTTCTCAACCTTCCTAATGCCACAAGCCTTTAATACGGTTCCTGTGGGATTCAACCCATAGGTTGAGAACCACTGGTCTAAGGGGAAGAGGTGGTATTTCTCAGTACTGGACACAGACTTTGAATTTGAGGTGATGTTTTGTCTAATTGGCATTTCAGAGATCAGATTAATTGATTTGGTCATACAGAGCCAGTTAGTTTTGCCCAGGACCCCACTCGATCAAACTACATGGTTTTCAATATATACTCTGGGTCACAAGGGGGACCATACAGGAGTGTCTGAGAAGTTTAGTTTACATGATAAAAGAATCACATGCAGTTCTGAATTATTTGAACCATCCTCATAGACAAAGGGGCTGTAGTTAAGGACAGACTCATGTCACTCCAGGATAATACAAAAAGCTATGTTGAGAAAGTGGCATTGGAATTCAACTCTCAAGGAGGGAAAAAGAGGTTGCGTAACTACCACTAAGATAAAAATTTAGACTTTTGGAAGTGTGTGCTAGGCTGTAAGAAGGCAATCAAGAAATCATGAGACAAGACAAGAATGGTAGACATTCCCCCCTTCCCTCCTCAGTGGGCGGGATGTGGAAAGGAGACAGGGTTCAGCTGGAAGAAACCGATTAGGAGAAAATTATAAGTAATTCAGATTTTAAAGTTAAAAAAGAGGTAGTGTGTATTTTAGGCATGCCTGTTATTTTCTCACAACACTTTCTTTTGGAACAATCTGCTCTGCCTTGGTTAATCCAATTCCTGTTTTCTGACAGTGTGGATTCTATGGACGACAGGAAGGCTGAGTTTTTCAGGTATTACCTCCTGAGGCTGTGAAGTCTAGCATTACAGGAACCCAAAGTCCTGTGCAGGCAAAAGTCACTGGGCAAAGGGAACTGAGATCCCTATAAAAGAAAATTCAGAGAAGAATAAAGCAAGAGATCACAAGATCTCAGAGAGACAGAAACACAGAGAGAACATAACTGCCGCTGTAGGAACCTCAGTATCCTTCCCACGTTGTGTTCTATAACTCACCGTATCCTCCCAGGAAATTTTCCTTCACACAGGAGAGACTGGGAAGATTTTTATTCCTGAAATCCAACACTGCTGCACATGCACAGAGATGGGAGAGAGACAGACAAGCTTGGAACCAGAGACACGGCTCCCTTGACCTTGGCAAGCACTAGTCTGCCTGTCTGGGGTCTGGAACTAAGGATGATAATACTAGGATTAACTGTGAAAAGGTCTGAACGTGTGCCTGACATACAATGGGACCCTCAACAAATGGAATAGCTGAATAGAATAATGAATGACTACAGCAATTTTTTTTTTACTTTACTACAATATTATGCTTAACTAACAGAATTTAGCAGAAAACATAGCTATCCTTTGAGACATTGCACATGCAGTTCTACAACAAAGTAGGCAGGTGACAGACAGAAACTCTCTCATCTAACCAGAGGCTTAAGTCCACACATACAATTAGAATAACATGAAAAGCTGGGGTAAAGATAACCCTGTCTACAGTATAGGGCCACAGGGGATAAAATGGTACACGTGAGGTTTTTAACTAGGGTAGAACAGTGCTTTAAGTTCAATCTGGAGGCCTTCATTTCCTCTCACAACTAGGAGGCACTGGTCATTCATTGACCTTAAACTCTTTTAGCACTGCCCTGTGCAGGAACGCAGTGGTGAGGCCACAGAACTGCCCCGCCTGGTGGTCCCTGGGATGGGTCTGGTCATCATCTCAGTGACAGTTGTAGTGGGTGGTAAGAAAGTAGCAGGTGGAAGATAAGGTTTTAGGCGTCTCCAGCAGCACGGTTAAATAGGGGTGAATTGTTGATTTGGGGGGCTTGGCATTATCTCTTATTTGCTCAATGATTTTGGAAATTAGATCACCAGACTGTGTAAAATTAGAGATTTAACCAAGAAGCTCCAGTGTTAAAATAATTCTGGGCCCAAGATGCTATGATACAATTTCCTGAAAAATTTTAACCCCAAATAAGTTTTACTGCCCTGAATTCTCCAGGAATGACAGTACATTTCCAACACCCAGGTGTGCTACTGCCAATTTAAATAAGATAAAACAACTTTTGTGGCATTTACTAACACAAGAGGGTTTTCTCCCTAATGCCCCTGTTCCCAGCTCAGAGGACTGCAATCCTAGACTTGGAGCCCCATCTTAGATAAGTGAAAGCTGGGCAGATAATTTTGAACCTGATCCATTTTGGAAATCTGATCGGAGTCTGAGAACACCGCCCAGGCTGTCCCTGCTCCGGCTGGGAGCCTGTGCCCCTGGGCTGCTGCCAGGACTTGCTTTCTGCCCAGTCCCCAGGTGCATTCTGGGAGGTTTCTGCCCACGAGCAAAACTTTGGCTTCTTTTTCTTCACAGCAACTAATGCTTCAGAAAAATAAAAAACAAAAAACAAAACTCTGGCTTTGCAGTTTGCCTGCTGCCTTTAAACTTGTAAGGCTAAATGACATACCCAGAATAAAATAAGAAGAAAGGCTCTTTTCTCCTTTAAAAAATCACCAGTGGTTCTAAGATCTTTGGTCAAACTGGTCCAAAAGTCCAGGTGTTTTCTCTCTGTCTCTCCCCCTTCTTCCCTGTATATCTCGTATATACTCATGCATGTTGAGACCAACATGGTTATTTACAGTTGTAAGATAGCGCCAACTTTATTGCAAATTTAGCTTTGTTACTAAAGCATGTATCCCCAGCTGGCTGGTGACCGTGGAAAACGAATAAATACTTAAAGAGGTCTCCAATCAGCAAGCAACACCTCATAGATTGATATGGCAACTTCTGAGTTTGAGGCTGCCACCAGTGAGGGTGCAGGCTGACTCACAGAGGACATGCAAGGGAGGAGATCAAAAATACACCAAAGGCCAGAGGCAGCAACCTTCTGTGTCTTTCTCTCAGAGGGAGCTGCATTCAAAGGCAGTCCGCCCACAAAGCCTGGATATGTGTTACCATCCAGGAGTTCGCTGGGCATTTTGAGACTTGCGTGTGTTTCCTTGACCGCTATTTGTTTATTACAAGGCTTATAATCTTGTCCCTTGATACTTTAACTCCCAAACCTGACAATGACTAAATCTCCCAAGAGACAGTGTGGTTAACAGTGCAAAGAAGATCACTAGATATAGATTAAAATTAGGCAGGGTGGGGCTGTGAAAATGTATTATGTTGACTTAGTAAAGAGAATGTTGAAAATCTGTGTTCCTGTATCCTGATTCAAATAACACTGTAATATTTTTATTTATAAAATTATGAAACAGGTAAATACTAAGAATTTAATAAATATGTATTTAATATAAAAATGAAGGATTCTGAAGAACATATTGAACATTACATGGAATTCTACTGTCTGCTGCATTGATGATGTATGCTCCATGGGAAAAGAAAGGTTGACATTAGAAAAGAATGAATTAGACTCATTTCATTTGCTTGTTTGACTATAGAACTTAACAACACATATACTTAATGGGTATATATACCTTCATTGTTTCTCACATTTACTTAACCATAGTAAATGGTGTGTGTGGTATAAATAGATTTTGTATAAATCAGTTTGAATGGAATTTTAGCAAGCACATCTTAGGAAATGATTATTCAAGGACAAATGCAAAATAGTACAATTTATTACTAAATTCTGAATAAATTTAATATTTTTAAGGCAGTTCAATTACTCAATCACTTAGAACTTTATCCATCTAAAACAATGTTCTAGGCATATAAGCCCTAGTCCAAAGAATCCACACACCTGGTGGCTCATACCTGTGAACCTGCACTCTGGGAGGCTGAGGTGCATGGAGCTCCTTGACCTCAGAGTTTAAGACCAGCCTGAGAAAGGGTAAGACCTCATCTCTACCAAAAATAGAAAAATTAGCCAGGCATTATGGTGGGCATCTATCATCCCAGCTACTTGGGAGACAGAGGCAGAAGGATCGCTCAAGCCCAGTCAACCTGGCTGGCAGCCTGTCCACTGTAACCGGACCGAGAAGCTGCCAAAGCAACACGGCTTCTCAGACTAGGGTTTTACTTGGGTCTCTGAGCTTGACCTGTTCTTTCCATGTTTTTCTGATTGAATAGTTTATTCATTCTATTATCTATTATGTGCCAGGTGCACTTCAATGTGACACAGATATAGCCCTGACCAAAACAAATTGTGGAATTTATAATGAGAAAAATATAAGAAACTTCATAATTATGGTATATATTAAAAGGTGGTAAGAACTGTGGGAAAATAAGAGTAAGGGAAATGAGTAGTGTCGGGGGAAAGACTGCATCTCCTAGACTTTCTATTAGAGTATCATATAGAATGATACACCTGTCATAGTGCACCACTCTCTGGATTTTGACACAATGAATGAGCCTCCTGTAACAAGCTTATAGAACAAATAACAGAACATTACTAGCAGTCTAAAAGATTCCCTGTGTTCTTTTAGCAACCAATCACCCTGCCAAGTGCAGCCATTATTCTGTTTTCAAACAGCGCAGCTCAATGCTGACTATTTTTATATTTTTATCGAAATGGAATTTATATCATATATTATATACTTGATATATACTCCTTTTTCTTCAATGTTATGGGATTCATCCACGTTGTCACATGTAGTTGTAGATCAATGGTCCATTTTAGTTTCTGTGTAGCGTATTCCCGTGAGTGACATACCTTTTCAATTGTTGATGGTATGTGAGTATTTTCTAGTCCTTGGCTATTGTAAATGTCACTGCTGTGAACATTCTGATACTTGACTTTTGGTGAGGGGTGGGTGGGATTTTAAATAGGTTGATCAGGGCGGGACTCCTTGAGAGGGAGGTTATTTAAACAGGGACTCTAAGGACCTCAGGAGGAGACCCTGGTACCATGGAGGAGGAGGGCTTGAGTCAGTGGGAATAGTCATGAGAGCCTGCTATGTGAGAGACGGCGGTGAGGAAGCCGACCACAGTAAATGGAGAGAGTGGTTTCCCCTGAAATCTCCATGATATCCGCCCTTCTCCCCCAGTTCCCCACTGTCTGCCTTGATCCCTTTGCCTGGCTCTTATGGACTGCGGCATCAGCCTCCTAAACTGACTCTGGGTCCCCGCTGGCCTGCACCGAGGTCACAATCACCTTTCTCCAACCCGTGTTTAATCACGTCACCCCTTGTTTCACACCTCCATGGAGTTCCCTACTGTAGAAAGTCCAAAACCTTTAGCCTAGAATCAAAGCCTTTCACCAGGGGCAGCCATCCTGCCTTTTGCCTTTAAATGAGGCTCCGGCTGGCTCCCCGGTGAAGCCTTCCCTTCATCTCCCTCTGCCCAAAGCCACAAAGCACAATCAAGCCTTTGCTAACATGACGCTCATTACCAGCCAAAGCCAATTCTTAACATTCTATAATCAGGGCACGGCCTTTGTTTTAGGACTGAGTCCTCGGGAGAACACACAAAGCACACCACCGTTTTCTTAGACCAGCTAATTTATTACTTCACTTTCACATCAGCCCAGGAAGGGAAGGACCCACAATTGATATGGATATGGTGTCATAAGCAGGAACACAAAAGATCAGACACATTAGCAAATAGTTTGGGGTTCTAACTAGCCAAACTCACTTCCTCTCACAAAATCAGCATGAGGACCTGAGAGCACAGACAGGGAGGCCCAGGCAGAAGGTCCAGCCCCCTGTCCGGGAGCAGAAAAGTACTTCAAAGGAAGGAGCAACATAAAGGAGCCTATAAACGTTCTCCAGCGGAAGTGAAAAAAAAAGCCCTTTGCCATCTGGACTATGGAAAAAGAGCTTCCAGGGTTGCCAAATCTACTTTAATGGTCACTGGTGGGAAACCTGGTCTCCCCATATAAAGGGAAAGGATTTCGGAACTTAGGCTGTGCACAGATGGTAAAGAAATTTCATTTAATGTAAAAATTTTCCCATCAGAAGGCCAGAATCAATGAGAAATCCCTCTTCATTTCCTCTGGTTAAAACAACAACAAAAACTAAATGGACAATAGAATGTCTGGTTGACTACTCCAATTATGAAAAAATATTTTAGGGGCAATTATTGTGTCCAAAGCACTGTTCTGAGCACTGACAGTGCTACAACTGTGACTAAGGAGATGTTTTCTTTCTGGGAACTCCAAGATAAAAGGAGGAGAAAGACACACAGTGACCATCCCAAGGAAGAAAACTGTGAGGCAGTCCCCAACAGAGACAGCTCCCAACAGAGACAGCCCTCAACAGAGACAGCGCCCTACAGAGACAGCTCCCAACAGAGACAGCCCCCTACAGGGACAGCCCCCAACAGAGACAGCTCCCCACAGAGACAGCTCCCTACAGAGATAGCCCCCTACAGAGACAGCCTCCAACAGAGACGGCTTCAAGCAGACAAAGCCCCCTACAGAGACAGCTCCCTACAGAGACAGCCCCCAACAGAGACAATTCCTTACAGAGACAGCCCCCAACAGGGACAGCGTCCGACAGAGACAGCTCCCCACAGAGACAGCTCCCTACAGAGATAGCCTCCTACAGAGACAGCCCCCTACAGAGACTGCTCCCTACAGAGACAACCCCCAACAGACAGCCCCAAGCAGAGACAGCCCCCTACAGAGACAGCTTCCTACAGAGATAGCCTCCCACAGAGACAGCCTCCAACAGAGACAGCTCCAAGCAGACAAAGCCCCCTACAGAGACAGCCCCCAACAGAGACAATTCCTTACAGAGACAGCCCCCAACAGGGACAGCATCCGACAGAGACAGCCCCCAACAGGGACAGCATCCGAAAGAGACAGCCCCCAACAGAGACAGCTCCCCACAGAGACAGCTCCCTACAGAGATAGCCTCCTACAGAGACAGCCCCCTACAGAGACTGCTCCCTACAGAGACAGCCCCCAACAGACAGCCCCAAGCAGAGACAGCCCCCTACAGAGACAGCTCCCTATAGAGATAGCCTCCCACAGAGACAGCCTCCAACAGAGACAGCTCCCAACAGAGACAGCTCCAAGCAGACAAAGCCCCCTACAGAGACAGCCCCCAATAGACAGCCCCAAGCAGAGACAGCCCCCTACAGAGACAGCTCCCTACAGAGACAGCCCCCAACAGACAGCCCCAAGCAGAGACAGCCCCCTACAGAGACAGCTCCCACC
>CAUYON010211890.1:0-10713 GCA_963573935.1 Arctocebus calabarensis
AAGGAATGGATTAAATCAAGTATATTAAAGCACTTTGTGTCTATGGCCATCTACCCGAAGGTTCCCAATCTCTTCTGATTTTGGAAGCTAAGCAGGGTCAGGTGTGGTTAGTACTTGGATGGGAGACCGCCTGGGAATACAGGGTTCTATAGGCTTTTGCCTCTTGTTGGGTACAGTGGCTCACTCCTATAATCCTAGCACTCTAGGGAGGAAGAGGAGGCTGGATTGTTTGAGCTCATGAGTTCAAGATCAGCCTGAGCAAAAGTGAGACCCAGTCTCAAAAAAAATAAATAGCCAGGCATTGTGGCCGGAGCCTGTGACACCGTGTTACTCTACCCAGGGCGACAAAGTGAGACTCTATTTAAAAAAGAAAAGAGAAAGAAAAAGAAAAAGCACTTTGTAACATACACATTTTAACAAATGTTACTATTCCATATACACACATATAAGAAATGCTTGGAAGATTAACAAGACTGAAAATGGAAATAACTAAAACTCTAATGGTACATAATTCCCCATGTACTTCCCTGTTCAATTATGCTTCGAATAATTAGTTCTATAAGGATTGTTATTTACACAGTATTATATTGGTCAAACCTCCAAAGTGATTTAGCAGTAAAAAATTATATATCTGGATATTACACATGGATATCACAGGCCTAAGATCAATAAATCTGATAAAACACTCATACCAGGAAATGCAGTTTACCTTGTGTTATTCTGTTGCCCATAGACACAATTCAAACAAACTGAACACTGCTGGAAAGCTGAGGGAGATCAAATGTTTGCCAAATGTTTGCCTCAATAGAAAAATAGATCTAATGCCTTTTCATTGAGGAAGAAAAAAACAAAACATCACTAAGGGAAGATGATAATGCCATATCCCACAATAACCACTGGGAAAGCCTTCATTTACCATCCAAAGCCTCAGTGACCACTATCATATCTGAAATATTGTGCAGTGTAAAAGTAACTGGCACACAGCCATGTCCATCTACCAATTCTATTACTTAGACATTAAATACTTAGCTGTATTTCCTCATACAGTGACAAATAATCAAAGAAAGTAAATAACTGTCAAAAAATAATTTCATCATTTATAGAGTCTAATATTTCCTCACAATATGGCTTTTCCACACTGATTGTATGAAACTTCTTGTATTAACAAAATATACTTGGTTAAAATATAATGAATCTCTTGCTCTGACTAAATGCTACATAAAGGCTGCAGGTTATTAAATATCAGCTCAGAAACACAATGTGAAAGCTAACATCTCTTTAAAACTAAATTTAATTATATTTATTAAAATTAATAAAGGATCAGGGAGTCATCTAAAACCAGTAAAACCTCTTTGTATATTAACTATAAGTAGACTAAATTCAGACTTAAGTGTTACATATGACACACCTAAATTTGTTTATTTTTTTAAGGGAATCATTTTGGGTCACTTTTATTCCAATGATATTGTCATTACTTGAAAATATCTTTGGGACCCTTTCTTTTAAATACTACTAAGAACTAGTTTTTAAGTTACATAAGATTGGCTCTGCGCCTGTGGCTCAAGCAGCTAAGGTGCCAGCCACATACACTTGAGCTGGCAGGTTCAAATCCAGCCCAGCCCGCCAAATAACAATGACGGCTGCAACCATTGTGGCGGGCGCCTGTAGTCCCAGCTACTTGGGAGGCGGAGGCAGGAGAATCACTTGAGCCCAGGAGTTGGAGGTTGCTATGAGCTGTGATGCCACAGCACTCTACCCAGGGCAACAGCTTGAGGCTCTGCCTCAAAAAAAAAGTTATATAAGATTATGCAGCCTTAAAGAAAGACGGAGACTTTACCTCTTTCATGTTTACATGGATGGAGCTGGAACATATTCTTCTTAGCAATGTATCTCAAGAATAGAAGAAAAAGTATCCAATGTACTCAGCCCTAGTATGAAACTAATTTATAGCTTTCACATGAAAGCTATAACCCAATTACAGCACAAGAATATGGGGAAAGGAGCAAGGAAAGGGAGAGGAGGAGGGAGGATGGGCAGAGGGAGAATAATAGGTGGGTCCACACTTACGATGCATCTTAGAAGGGTACAGGTGAAACTTACTAAACGTAGAATATAAATGTCAGTACACAATAACTAAGAAAATGCCATGAAAGCTATGTCAACCAGTTTGATGAAAATATTTCAAACTATATATAACCAGCACATTGTACCCCATGATTGCATTTATGTACACAACCATGATTTAATAAAAATAATAATAAACTAAAAATTAAAAAAAAAATAGCCAGGCATTGTGGCAGGCACCTATAGTGGGAGGCTGAGGTAAGAGTATCACTTAAGCCCAAGAGCTTGAGGTGGCTGTGAGCTATGATGGCACAGCACCCTACTAAGGATGACAAAGTGAGACTCTGTCTCAAAAAAAAAAAAAAAAAAAAGGTAATGGAGAAAAGCTTACAGAATAAGGATATAAAGAAAGAAAGTAGTTTTGTACAGGATGTTTGTGTTTTAAGCTAAGTGTTATTACAAATGAGTCAAAAAGTTTAAAAAATTTAAACTTATAAAGTAAAAATATTACAGTAAGCTAACATTTATTACTGAATAAAGAAAATATTTTACGAATTTTAAAAAAGTTACATAAGAAAAACCTCATTTTAAACAGAAAACAGTATTACTAAACTTGATTTTTATAAAAAATTTAAGTGCAAAGATTTTTTCCTACCATATTCTAAAATAATTTACTTCAGACTTTGATAATACTTCCAAAAAATTCCTTAAAATGTTGAGCTCAAAGGCGACATGGTTTGAAGTAAGTACATCAGCTCAACAGTGACTTCAGAAGGGAACAATATCTGTTTAAATGTATTTCTTCTTAGATGCTTGTTTTAGAAATTTTTCATATTGTTTTATATAATCAAACCTCTAAATACATCTCAGGATTATTTCAAGGATTACACACTTAAAGAGGTAAACTAAATTGACTTTAAAAACAACTTTTCCAGAGCAGTAAATGAACTATATAGTCACTGTCTTTTTTTGTATATGTCAAGGCATAACTACCATGTTATTCAGTATTTATCAATCACTAAATAATCTTTGCTGAGTAAAGCAAAGTCTTATTTCACTAACACCCAAGCCCATTCTACCTTTCTAAACCAAGTATAACAGAAAAAAAGACCAGTCAAAAAATCTTTTGGCTCAATTCTGAACTTCAATTCTGATCACTAGTATTAAACCAAATTTTCTTCCTTCAAATTAGTTGTGTGTATCTATAATTAAAACTGGTAATTAGTATTAATACTATCATTAAAAATTACATATATAAATAATTAAAGCCTAGATTTATTAAGTGTTCTATGAAATGCCATATATTCTGATAGATTCTCTGTCTATTCAGATAAAGATAGCTAAGACCTAGGATCTAAAAGTCCAACCTGTGAACACAAAAACTATATTCCAACACGGTCACTGTTAACTAGTAATATCATTAGCTATGGCTTAGTAAAGGAGAGATAATCAAAACTTGCGCTATGGCTTAGTAAAGGACAGATAATCAAAAGACAATTCCAAGTATTGGGTGAGTATGTAGAGAAATTTGAGCTTTTGTGCACTGCTGGTGGGGAATGTAAAATGATGCAGCTGATTTAGAAAATAGTTTGGCAGTTCCTTAAAAGTTAAAGATCTAGTTACCATATGACTCAGCAATTCCCCTTTGTTTATATATATACATCTAAACCAACTGATAGCCAGGTGTTGTGGCAGGGACCTGTAGTCCTAGCTATTTGGGAGGCTAAGGCAAGAGAATTGCTTGAGCCCAAGAGTTTGAGGTTGCTGTGAGCTGGGATGCCATGGCACTCTCGCCCAGGGCGATATAGTGAGACTGTCTCCAAAAAAAAAAAAGAATATATATGTCCACATAAAAACTTGTATGTATGACATACATATAATGAAATATGATTTAGCTATAAAAAGGAATGAAGTTTTGATACATCCTACAACACGGATGAACCCAGAAAACATGTAAAGTAAAAGAAGCCAGTTATTAAAAAGCACATATTGTATGATTCCATTTATATGAAATATCTAACAGGGGTCCTCAAACTACAGCCCGCGGGCCACATGCAGCAGTGTGAATTGTATTTGTTCCCGTTTTGTTTTTTACTTCAAAATAAGATATGTGCAGTATGCATAGGAATTTGTGCATAGTATTTTTTTTTTAAACTATAGTCAGGTCCTCCAACGGTCTGATGGACAGTGAATTGGTCCCCTGTTTAAAAAGTTTGAGGACGCCTAAATTCTAGAATGTGCAAATCCATATAGACAAAGAATAATTTATGTTGACAAGAGCTGTTGGGAGAAATGACCGCTAATAGCTTTGCGGTTTCTTTTTGGGGTGATGAAAATGTATAGAATTAGTGGTGATGAGTGTAATACTCTGAATATGCTAAATAGTATGCTTTATTTTATTATTATTTTGTTTTGAGACATAGTCTCACTATGTCACCCTGGGTAGAGTGCGTGGCGTCACACAGCTCACAGCAACCTCAAACTCTTGGGCTTAAGCAATTCTCTTGCCTCAAGCCTCCTGAGTAGCTGGGACTACAGGCGCCCATCACAATGCCTGGTTATTTTTTTGTTATAGTTGTCGTTGTTTGGTAGGCCTGGGCCAGGTTTGAACCTGACAGCCCTGGAGTATGTGGCCAGCGCCCTACCCACTGAGCTACAGGCGCTGAGCCTAAATAGTATACTTTAAACAGAGTGACTTTTACAATATGTGAATTATATTTCAATGAGGCTGTTTATTTAAAAAAAAAAAAACAAACTTATCTATAGGTGTCAGTCAGGTTATTGAGATTTCTTAAATCAAAAGTAGGAGTCTGTCCTATGATAAAGGAAGAACATTCAAGACAGATAGTAAGGCTAAGCAAAATGACAGAGGCATGTGAGGATGTTAGGGACGGCAGAGAAGGCAATGGTGCTATGGTCAGTGTAGCTGAAGCACACAGTGAGGCATACAGTGTACATCTTCTACAGATGTTACTAGGGACTCAGATGATTAAGTAGTCTTCTATTATTACATGTAAATGACCAACTGAGACAAATATTTCAGTAATATTTTTCCAACCACTATAAAGAAGGTAATGTATATAGAATATTAATTTGGCATGCTGAGCTCTCTGGACACTTTGTGGCTTTGCCAGCTCCTAGAATTTTCCTGACAACTGCCTGAAGATACCCTCATCAATGTATCATAAACACACTTTCCAGAGAATAACCCAAAAGCTCACACAGGCTTACCTGGAACTGTATCAGTGATTTTAGAATATAAGGCTAACATCTAGCCTCTTACCAAAATAACTTTTAATCTTCTGCTTTAGAAACCAGCAATTGTGCAAGGAAGGTTAGCTATGTAACAGATTATAAAAAGACTTGTATGAGACAAGGATAAAGAGTTCATTTTATAAGCCAGTGGGTTTTTGAAATGTAATACATATATGATTGGGTGTTATAAGAAAAAGGCATTTATTTCTTTTCACTGTTACCTTTGGTTTACTAGTTTTTCCAGAAAAACAATAAATACTGATTTTCCACTCATAAATTTTCCTTTAAGAAAAAAGAGCCAATAACGGTATATAATTATAAAGTAAATAACAGTAGGAGTAGTCATGAAGACATGGTAAAAATCTCAAAAGTGGCATACGAATGTCTTAAATATGAAAACTCGGCTGACAGGAGCATATAAAAGGTTTCATCTACAAGTGACATTCATATTTCAGAAAGATCCTTCTGGCAGTATGTGGAAAATGGAGGAAGATGGGGCAAAAAACTGGTGACAAATAATCCAATTAGGAAATTATTGCAATAGCTAAAACCAGAGGTCAGTAATCTATGGCGCACGTGCAATATCCTGCCCACAAGCTGCTTCTGGCCTGTTTTTGTATGGCCTGCAAGCTAAAAATGAAGCTTACATTTAAAATTTTTTTTCTTTTTTAAAAAGGGAAAATTAAAAAATACTTTACATGGCCTATTAAGCATAAAACATTATCTAGGTTTTTACAGAAAAAGTTTGCCAACACCAGTTTAAACAACTGATGAAATTATCAAGTCTGTACTATAAGGATAAAACATTAGAAGAAATTTCTGCTTCTCTAAAGAAGACAGATGAATGGCTAACATGAAAAAATGCTCATCATCCCTAATTATTAGAGAAATGCAAATCAAAACCACCCTGAGATACCATGTAACTCCAGCGAGAGTGGCCCACATCACAAAATGTCAAAACTGCAGATGCTAGCATGGATGTGGAGAGAAGGGAACACTTTTACACTGCTGGTGGGACTGCAAACTAATACAACCATTTTGGAAGGAAATATGGAGAACCCTCAAAGAACTCAAGCTAGACCTGTCATTTGATCCTGTAATCCCATTAATGGGCATCTACCTAGAAGAAAAAAAATCTTTTTATCATAAGGACACTTGCACTGGACTGTTTATTGCAGCTCAATTTACAATCGCCAAAATGTGGAAATAGCCTAAATGCCCACCAAACTAGGAATGGATTAATTAGCTGTGGTACATGTACTCAATGGAATACTATTCAGCCATTAAAAAAAATGGAGACTTTACAGCCTTTGTATTAACCGATTGAAGTGGAACACATTATTCTTGTTAAAGCATCACAAGAATGAAGAAGCATGAATCTTATGTACTCAATTTTGATATGCGGACAATTAATGACAACTAAGGACACAGACACAGTGGGGGTGGGGGAAGGGGAGAGCAGAGAGAGAAAGGAGGGAGGGATGGGGAAAGGAGGAGCAGAGAGAGGGAAGGAGTGAGGGGGGGTGGGGTGAGGAGTGTGCACACCTTTTGGGGGCAAGACACGATTGTAAGAGGGACTTTAATTAAGAAGAAATTAAGCTTATCAACTTGGTGTAGATCTGCAATTCCTTATTTGAAATCTTGGGAGCAAGACATATTTCTGAATGTAGAATTATTCAGATTTCAGAAAGATGATACATTGCATATATTGTTTACAACAGTTATTGATACAGCAGGAAAAAAGTGGCACATTCAAATTGAGCTGTTAGAGATTATGTATAAAGGAGAAGGCAGAGTTTAAAGAAACTATAAGAGACAATGAGATACTATACCTGAAACAGTAGGGCAGTGGTTGTCGACCTACAACCCTTTAATAGAGTTCCTCATGTTGTGGTGACCCCCAACCATAAAATTACTTTCGTTGCTACTATATGAATTAGCATGTTGTGGGGGTCACCACAACAAGAGGAACCGTATTAAAGGGTTGTGGCATTAGGAAGGTTGAGACCACTGCAGTAGGGGGAAGGAGCAGTTAGCAGAAAGCAGACATATAAAAGTTTGTGGAGAGGGTTGCCCAACCCAGACCATAAATCTTCAGGAGGGATGCAGCCCCATATACAGAGACCCAGTAATAAGGGAACCAAGAGAATACATAACCCTACTCTCCTCCCTGCAATCTCCTGCTTATAATGCCCATGGGCCTGCTGAAAGCCAGAGAGGAGAACAGCTCGACACAGGTCAGCCTCTTAGGGTATAAAATAGGGTGAAGAATGGAGTGGATGTGAAGAGGCAAAGGGAGGGCATCCAGTGCATAGTTACAGAGTCAGCACAAACTAACTTCTGTCACAAACAACCCCCAAATACCATGAGCTAAGACAACGGAAGTTTATTTCTCACTAGTATCCTATCCGTCTAGTGGTTCTATCATCTTCTATGGTCTTAGAGATCCTCCTCAATTGAACCTTCTGTTTCTAGTATGTATTGATAGACATGAGCAAGAATGGAGGACTTTACCATTAGACATCAGGGCTGGAAGTGATATACAGTTGTTCCTTGAACAACATGGGTTTGAACTGCTCAAGATGACTTATACATGGATTTTCTTCTGCCTCTACCACACCTAAGACAGCAAGCCCAACCATTCCTCTTCTTCTTCAACCTACTAATGTGAAGACAACAAGGGTGAAGACCTTATGATTTACCTACACTTGATAAATAGTTAATATATTTTCTCTTCCTTATGATTTTCTTAATATTTTCTTTTCTCTACTCACTTTAAGAATGTATTACAGTGTAGAAACTATAATTGACAGTTTATGTTATTTTTTAAGGCTTCAGGTCAATAGGTGGCTCTTAGCAAAGTTTTGAGGGAGCCAAAAATTATACATGGATTTTTAATTGCACCGCATGGGGGTCAGTGCCCTTCTCCCCTGTGCTGTTCAAGGGTCAGCTGTATATCAATGGAATCTGCATTTTACAGATCAGAACTCAGTCACATGGTACCATCTAACTACAAGGATGATAAGACTATGTACTAGCCTTATTATGTATTATATTAACATCCCAGTGAAAACTGGGACAGCATGCCAAAATCAACCTCAGTATTATTTTTGCAATGAAACATTAATATACACACTAAGTGAGACCAAAAAATTATAATAATACTCCTTTTGGCTGAAGACGCCATCTTCCAGTAATTCATTATAATGACAAACACAAAGGGAAAGAGGAGATGCACCTGATACACGTTTTCTAGGCCTTTAAAAACTATAATAATAAAGACAGTAAAACACTTCACACCAATGCAGGTCAAGTGTTTCTACCAAATAAATTTTGGTGTCAACTTGGAAAGACTTCAGATTTTCAGAGAACTTTGGATTTTGGGTTACAGATAAGGGATTATGAACGTGCATCATGATCCACATTGTACAAATGGAAGAAATCTTCTCAAAATAGCAGCCAGAAAGTGGAGATGAGACTTAAACTCAGGTCTGTGCCTTGCAAATTTATCCTAATATTGTAGAAAAAACTGCAAATGACCAAGTGTCTTTTATTATTTTACACATCATTAATGATATCAGCCCTTGGGCATGAAGAAACAGGAAGTATTTCAATGAATTCCAATGTTTATTGTGTACTATCTTTATAAGCACTAGGACACAAGCTAGAAGTTAGAAGGTATGCTGGAAGGTAGAAGAACTAGTAAGAATAAGAGGTGGTATGTGACTACAAGAAATCCAAAATACAAGGAAAGAAAGATTTAGGATATATCTATGTTAAAAACAGATTCTGATAAGTATAAAGTCCTAAAATGACTGATTCTGAGGTATAGCATTGGGGAAGGTTCACATAAAAGGTCCTGACAACAAGAAAAACCCTGAGAAATAACAGAATTTTTAATGAGGAAGTAGAGTATATCAGTCTACCCTCACCCATGGGAGATGAGTTCCACGATTCTCAGGGGATGCCAGAAACTATGGATAGCACTAAACTCTAAAAACACTGTTTTTTCCCATATATGCATACCTATGATAAAGTTTAATTTATAAATTAGGCACAGTAAGAGATTAACAACAATAACTAATAATAAAACAGAAAAATTATAATAACATAACAGAAGTTATGTGATTGTAGTCTCTCTCTCAAATATCTTATTGTACTGAACTCTCTCTTCTTGTGATATGATATGGTGCAATGCCCATGTGAAGAAATGAGGTGAGGTAACACAGAATTAAAATGCTGGGCTACTACTGGCCTTCTGACATATGTCAATTTATTGTTTATTTCTGGAATCTTTCATTTAGTATTTTCAGACTGCAACTGACTATGAAAACTGAAAGCAGGGAAAGCCAAAACCTCGGGTAAGGGGGATACCACTGTGGTTTGGGCATATGGGAGAGGCTGCGTAAAGATAAAAAGGTGGGAAGTATTTGAAGGCCTAGGTAATGGCAAATAATTTTCGTTTGGGAGTATGTGAATGTTGTAAAGTTCAGAATTTTAGATTTTACTTAACCATTATCAAGAGGCCTGGGGTACTTAAGATCAACCAAAGAAGAAATCCAAGGTTGATGATGAATTACTTGGCAATTAACTAAGAGAAAATGGGAAAAATACATCTGTATATAAGAATAGGAAAGGGAAATGTTGAATTATAAATTTTAAGTTAAGATTGAAGTGTTTGAAGCACCAACATAGAACTGTATTAAGTCTAATATTTAAAAGGTCAAGATGAGAGAAACAGAATAATACACAAGGAAGCAGAGTGTGGAATGATGGACAATGGAGAAGAGGGGGTGGCAGCAGGTGGAGGGAGGTGAATGATAGGAAGTTGCTTGGTGGATACAATGCATGTTGTTCAATGATGTACACACTGAAGGCCCTTATTTCACTGCAATGTAACAAATAAATGAAGCAAAACTGCACTTGTATCTATGAATATATAAAAATAAAAAAATGGAAAGATAGAAAAAGTCACTGATAGTTTGTTGAAATCCAAAATATTACACTATTATTTACTATGTACCACTCCCCCCTACATAAAGTCAATATATAGAATGAGCAAGTTAGAGAGGAAACAGTATAAAATTCCTGTAAATTATCTTTGTACTCTGATTTATAACATTTACTCTGGTTGCTAAGAGGGTTTTATTTTGTTTACTTCTTAGATCTGACCACACTAACCTCCAGTTAAGTGAGGTTAGTATACATACCACATAAATAAGGTGTAGCAAGCATTGGTTCTATTCATTCAGAAAAAAAAAACAAAAACAAAACCTTCATAAAGTAGTATAACAAGCACAGAACATGTATTGATTTGTATTTCTGCCATTATGTAGCAATTTCCTTTGTATGACAACACCATTGTTCACAGCTCTGCAATTTTTTTTTTTTTTT